>VONZ01002633.1:0-43282 GCA_012976165.1 Labeo catla | reverse complement strand
CCTAAGCCCTGTGTCTTCCTAAGTCATGCGTTGAGTGTTATACGATCTTTTGAATTATGGAGGTCGCTGCTCGTTTTTCAGCCCTAGCCCGCAGAGATCTCCCATTTGTGGAGTATGCCCGGGAGTTCTGCGGGCTGGCCATTATGTCGGCACTGGATTGTGCCATTGTGTCATTACTCAACTCTTTGTTCTGGACAATTACAATCACCCTGTTGACCTCCCAGACACCACAGGACTGAGCTGGAGGCAAGGAATCCTCCGGTGTCTAGAGAGTGTCCAGCCCCAATTCAGAACAAGCCCACCAGCCACTCTGCATTCAAACCCTATGGCAAGCCTATTTAACGTTGTGGATATTATGGATATGGAACTTCCACCAGAGTTTTCGGCACCAATCTTTTCTCGTTCATCTCCAACGTCTCCGCTGGTCCCATCCAGTCCTCCTGAGTCTCCTATGTCTCCACTGGTTCCATCCAGCCCTCTAGTGCCCGCTCCTCCAGAGCTCCCTCCAGTGCCTGCTCCTCCAGAACACCTTCCAGTGTCCGCTCCTGCAGAGCGCCCTCCAGAGCCCGCTCCTCCTGAACTCGCTCATCCTGACTGCCCTCCAGAGCCCGCTCCTCCTGAACTCTCCTAAGGATGTAATACATGTATGCCCGAACTGCCTGCTCCGCCATTGCCTCTTGAACTGTCTGCTCCGCAATGGCTCCCCGAGCTCCCTGATCCGCCATGGCCTCCTGAACTGTCTGCTCCGCAAGTTCTTTACTAAAGAACAGTTAATTATTTGAACCATGATAATTGTCACATTTGAAGACAAATGAAAATAAAGTAAAATAAAGAAACAACCAAGCAGATGTGGGTAATCCAAAAGTAAACATAGCAGTGTGCAAATACAAACACAAACAATACCAGACAAGGAGGGACAGGAGGTGAGGACATTAAATACACATAGTGATGAACCAAAATAACAAACAGCTGTGATGATAAATGCATGTCCATAGAAACTGATGAGTGGCATTGTAACGTAGGGAAAGAGGCGAGAGGCGAGCGGATCCAAATGTGAGCTTTTATTCATAGGACGAGACAGAGACATGGTGAAAACAGGCAGGGTCAGAACAACAGCAAACAGGTGTAACAAAGGCGAGACATGGGGATAGTCCGTGTAGCAGGCGTGGGTCGATCTGTGGCGAACGTAATCCGAATGGGGTCAAGGCAAGGGGTAGTCCAAACAAACAAGCGAGAAGTCCAAAGGCAGGCGGCGAAACAGACGTAACGAGATGGCCAGGCGAGAAAGCTAAACACAGGGAACTCGGGAACTAGGGAATGCGATAGACAATGCAATAAACCACAACAATAACCACAATACTCCGTGAGTAACGGGGAAAGTCCGGGGCTTATATAGGGTGCCTGATTGGCCACAGGTGTTGACGCAATCAGCGCAATGGGTGATGGGAGTAGTAGTCCGGGGTGCAGTGCAACAGTCTGTGTGATGTGGAAGAGCGAGAGCGACATCTGGTGGTGAGCGGACCGACGGTCACCGACCAGATTCATGACAGGCGGGAAACAAAGGAAAGGGTAAGTAAGAGAAACAAAAAAGTCAATGAAATTAACAGAACATAACTAACAATAAGGAAATTTTATAACTTTATTTTTAAAAAACATAATGGTCTACAGCATAATTTGCTATAATAAAAAGAAAAACATTTCATGAAATGTTATCTTATGTCTTAGCTTGGTGAATGTCTTTTCATTTTAAAATACTTATATCCCTGGGAGTGAAAAAAAGAATAATAACAGTACCCAATGGGAAAGATAAAGTATGCAATAATTTAAATTAAAATTTGCCTACTGCTCTTTAGACGCATCTGCTGCACAAGATATTGCACACATACAGTTTGCACACGTTAGCATATGCGCTAATGTTGTTAGTGCTGCTCTGACGATTAACAACTTAAAAACTACATGACATTTTTCACAAGCGAGTTAACAACAATGCTGTTTTTGAAGACAGTGAACTTAGTTTCACTATTAGTAGAGACTAGGGCTGCAACGATTAATCGCACGATGTCGCGATTCGATTTTGTGCGCGATTTTGACGTAGCTTGTCAGTGCTTTACGGCTCTGTGTATTACTTGCCGCTCCAGCTGAACGCACGTGATGGAGCTTTACTACTAATCAGAGTACTGGCTTCATTGACTAAACGCGCCTCACGACATCGTGCGATTATCGTTGCAGCCCTAGTAGAGACACTGCTGCTGATCACTTTTGAGAGATGCACAGACTCTCTCTTTTTGTCTGTGTTTGTCTGTCTGTCTGTCTAAACTTAATTATCAATTGCATTAGTCTGCTATTAACGGTTCAAGTGTCATTACTAGGTCTAAAATGAAATTTTAGAAACAGAAGCGTTGGATGAGATGCGTAAGAAACTACTGCTACTCACAATAGCGTTTTAAGGAGAAAAAAACAGACAAATACCTTGAAATATATGATCTGATCAATGTCTTGAGGTGTGGTAACCGTAGTATAAGTGGAATAATTGACTTCGGTCCATTGAATTCTACAAAAATAATGCACACCTGAGGTGCATCACCACCTCGCGTCTGCATTATTTTCTAAGAATTCAACAGCCCATCGTCAATTATTCTTTACTTAACAATAACTCATTATTCAGATTTTCCATTTTTTGTGTTTTGCGCTCGTGGTTGGTCTGTACCATTACCGCCGGGGGAGGGGACGAGGTGGCTGGATTAGCCCAGAGCGCTACTGCTTAATGTATAGGCCTATGGGCTATTTGACCATGCAATAATTTATTGGCTACATCAGAACTCATTAGAGATTGTCTGTACGATAGCGCGGTAAAGTTAGTTTTCGGTTTGATATTCACTTTCACTTGCCACTGTTCTATACAGTCGACAGTCCTACAAAGATGTCACTACAACGATTAGTTTTAACAATATGCAACCACTTTATATAGACATTATCTTTTGATCCTTTTAAGATGGTCTAGTGGTAAAAAAGAATGACATGAAGATTGTTGCAAATTTGCAAAATGATAGAGAGGCAAGATACAATGCAAAGCCAACAAACTGCCAACGAAAGTGATTTAATGTACAAAGTATATTTACAAAAAATATTAATCAGTAGAGAAATAACCAATATGTAAAAATTTTTTACAATTCAGGAAAAAGGAAACAAACAAACAAAAAACTCCGCTAATAAACCCAAGATAAAGGGGACGCTTCTTCTTAATCCTTTGAACCCCCGGTGGGGCATAGGTCATCAACAAGGGTCCTCCATCGTGCTCTGTCTCGGGCAGCAGTCTCAACATGGCCCCATGAAAGTCCTGTCCCAGAGTTTGTGCCTCACTGACAACTGATCTCCACGTTGTTATTTTAGGTCGCCTATGGTTTCGCTTGCCTTTTGGCTTCCACTGCAGTGCCTGCCGAACAATGCAGGATGTGGGCTTTCGGAGTATGTGAACGAGCCACCCCTAATTTCTCCTTTGTACTTAAGTTTCCACTGGCTCTTGTTTTGTTTGTTCCCATAGCCGTTTATTTGTGACTCTGTCCTGCCAGCTGATGTGAAGAATTGCCATTTTGGTATTGCGCCAGGTCTCGCAGGCATACAGCAACACTGACTTCACATTTGTATTGAATATAAGCAGTTTTGTCTTTCTTACAGTTGTTTCGGGATCTCCAAACAGGCTTGAGCATCTTGAATGCGGCTGAAGCTTTCCCGAAGTCTACTTGGGCAGAAAGGGGATGCTAGTGAAGCCAAAAGAAAGAAAGAAACACAACAAAACCAATTCTACCTTATTTAAACCTCTAACCTAACTAAAGGAAGAAAAAGAAAACAAAACAAATCTTCAGCGCCAAGTGCCGCATACTTCCCTACACTTAACTAACAAAATAAAACATACAGGGGGTGGCATTCACCTCTTACCTAGGGTGTCTATACACAGAGTTACCTAAGTGTTGCACAATGGAAGTCGCACAGCATCTTCCCTATCAATCTTCCTCTTGAGTAAAGAGTAAACATACCAGAGCATAAGCTCATCAACGCTCAGAGAGCAACGCCATCTGAATAACAAAGTAACAACAGTCTAGCAAAAATGGTAAATCAAAAAGATAGTAAGATTTAACGAATGTCAAACAAAACACAAAGGATTTTGGCATAAAATAATAACAAACAAACAAAACAAGTAAAATGACAGCAAAAAGGCAGGTCTTCATTCACTCCTTCAAGCATCCTTTCATCTCAACAGAAACTTCACTGACAGCGGACAGGTCAGTGCCATGATGGTTAATGATGACTGACAGCTTCCTGAGCCAATCAGCAGGCAAGGGAGACGGCCTAAAAAGATTGACAGGAAAAGGGGAAAAAATTAACAGGAAAGGGAAAAAAACACAAGCACTCCCATGTGGACATTTATGGACGTAACACTCCCACCCTTAAGAACAAACTTATTTGTTAAAAAAAAAAAAAAACCCTATACCTGTAACGGAGAATGAGTGACGAGAGACGAGCGGATCCACATGCAAGCTTTTATTAAAGGGACGAGACAGATACATGGTCGAACTGGCAGGGTCAAACAACATAGCAGACAGGGATATCATAGGCGAAGCACAATCGGAGTCCGTGAGTCAGGCGTGGGTCGAACAGGAGCGAACGGGAGCAATACAGATAATCCAGAGAGAGTAAACGATAGTCCAGGCGAGAAGTCAAAACACGGGAACGAGGAAACTAGGAACTCGGGAAACTAGGGAACGCTAACAACACAACAATACAATCTAACAATCCGTGGTTGCAAGGGGACAGACCGGGGCTTTTATAGCGCCGCTGAATGGTCGCGGGTGAAGTGTAATGGCTGATGGGGAATGTAGTCCGGGGTGTAGTGCAACAGTCTGTGTGTGAAAGGGCGAGAGTGACATCTGGCGGTGAGCGGACAGCGGGACACCGACCAGATTCGTGACATAGCCCCCCCCCAAGGAGCGGCTTCCAGACGCTCCAACAGAATAACAGTCCAGGGGAGCGGTGGGGCGGGAGCGAGACAGGGCGAGGGCTGGAGGGCCAGGTCCATGTGGAGAGCCCAGTGATTGAGGCAGGACCGACAGAGCAGGTACCCTCCAGGGCGGGGCCGGAGGCAGAGCAGGAGCCCTCCAGGGCAGAGGCGGAGCAGGAGCCCTCCAGGGCGGAGCCGGAGGCGGAGCAGGAGGCGCAGGAGCCCTCCAGGGCGGAGGCGGAGGCGGAGCAGAAGGTGCAGGAGCCCTCCAGGGCGGAGGCGGAGGCGGAGCAGAAGGCGCAGGAGCCCTCCGGGGCGGAGCAAGAGGCGGAACAGCCCTCCAGGGCGGAACAGGGGGCGGAGCAGGAGGCGCAGCAGCCCTCCGGGGCGGAACAGTCTCGGTCTGGGACCTGGGGAAAGCAGGGACAGAGGAGGTAGACAGAATAGGGGGAGAAGGCGAAGCAGCCCTCCGGGGCAGAACAGGAGGCGGAGCAGCCCTCCGGGGCGGAACAGGAGGCTGCGTCATAGACTGGGACCTGGGGAGAACAGTGACAGAGGATGCAGACAGAAAAAAGGGAGAAGCAGAGAGTTTAGCGGTTAACGCCCCCTCCATAAGAGGTTCTACGGCAGGCGCCGACACCTCTGGAGGCATTAGCGCAGCTTCTCCGATGGGGAAGGCCTCTGGAGCAGACTTGAGACCAGACGGGACCTCTGAAGCAGGCTTGTGATCAGAGGGGAGCTCTGGAGCAGGCTTGAGATCAGAGGGGAGCTCTGGAGCAGGCTGGAGACCAGACGAGAGCTCTGCAGCAGGCTTGAGATCAGACGGGAGCTCTGGAGCAGGCTTGAGATCAGACGGGAGCTCTGGGGCAGACTGGTGAACAGACGCGGCCTCAGGGGGTAATTTGTGAACAGACGTGACCTCAGGAGCTGACTTGTGAACAGACGTGACCTCAGGAGCTGACTTGTGAGCAGACGTGACCTCAGAAGCTGACTTGTGAACAGACATGACCTCAGAAGCTGACTTGTGAACAGACGTGACCTCAGGGGCACAGTGTGCAGCCCACACACACCAGATGGCAACCGCCATTAAAGGAAGAGCAGCAGCGGGAGGTTGTGGTGGGTCCAGTACACTGGCTATCATGATAGGCCGTGATCGTGGGATATCAGACAAGGCATGGCACGGCTCTGGAAGGTCAGACGAGACGTGACTTGGCTCTGGACAAATAGACGAGACATGACGAGGCACTGGGAGGTCTGATGAAACATGGAGAGGCTCTGGGCCGTCATGCGGGACGTGACTTGACTCAGAGCGGTCAGGCGGGACGTGGCTTGACTCTGGGTGGTCAGACGAGACATGGTGAGGCTCTAGACAGATAGACGAGATGTGACGGGGCTCTGGAGGGTCAGACGAGGCGTGACTTGACTCGGGGCGGTCAGACGAGGCGTGACTTGACTCTGGGCGGTCAGACGAGGCGTAATGGGGCACTGAGCCGTCGGGCAGGATGTGACTTGAGAAGATCATTGACTTCACTTGACTCAGGAGCGACCGCCCTGATGTTGCTTGACGCAGAAACGACCGCTTTGACATTGCTGGACTTGGAAGCTTGACTGGACTTGGAAGCTTGACTGGACTTGGAGGCTTGACTGGGCTTTGGAGCTGCGTCTGAAGCTTGACTTGGCTCTGGAAGAACAGCAGCAGCTTGGCTTGGCTCATGAGGACCTGCTGTAACCTGGCTTGGCTCATGGAGATCCGCTGTAACGGGACTTGACTCCTGAACAACATGGCTTGGCTCAGGAACAACATGGCTTGACTCATGAAGAACAGGTGTGACTTGGCTTGACTCGTTGGGAACAGCTGTGACCTGGCTTGACTCGCGGAGAACGGCAGCTTTGGCTTGACTTGACTCTGTGTCTTGACTTGACCCAGGGGTAGCCGCCGCGGCATGAAGGAGCACCATTTTAGCTGCCCATACCGTCATTAGGGGTGAGTCCAGCACGTGGGCCTTCATGACCACAGGTGGCATCCGGGTGCTGACCACAGATTCAGGAATGGCATCTTGTGGAGTGACTTGGAGATGGCGGCCATCTCGTGCAGTGGCTCTGGTGTGGCAGCCATCTTGTGCAGTGGCTCTGGCGTTGCAGCCATCTTGACAGTGCTTAGCTCAGGAAAGATGGCTGTAACTTGACTTGAGATAGGGGCGATAGCTCTGACTTGACTTGACACAGGAAACACAGCTTTAACCTGTCTTGACACAGGAACAAGAGCCGTAGCTTGACTTGACACTGGAACAGCAGCCGTAGCTTGACTTGGCTTGGGAACTTGACTTGACTCAGGAAACACAGCTGCAACTTGACTTGGCTTGGAAACTTGACTTGACTCAGGAAATGCAGCTGCAACTTTATATGGCTCTGATATGGCAGCTGTGACGTGACGGAGCTCTGTTTTCGCCGCCATCTTGTGAACGGGCTCCGCCGTCGCCGCCATCTTGTGCACGGGCTCTGTTGTCGCCGCGATTAGTTGAGCGCTCTCCGCAGCCATCGCCATTGCTTGCGCGCGCTCCTGCACGGCCGCCATTTCACGAGCGATCCAGGCGGCAAACGTGTTTGTGGGATCGTGCTCCGGCATGACCGCCAATCTGCGGGTGGGATGCGCGGTCGCCATTACCGCGTTGTTGCGTTCCCTCTCCGCGACCCCCACGGTGCATGGCGAACCCACACACATAAACGCAAAGTTCATGAAAGCCACAAGCGAAGAGCGCGGACCCTCGCGTCTCAGTCTCGCCTTTAACGGCTCGTTCACGCCATCACAGAATATTTCAATCTTTATACAGTCCGGGAGGGTGGAATAATTTGAGATGGAGAGAAACTCACGGGTGTATTGTTCCAGTGTGCGTGATCTCTGTTTGATCCTGCATAAAATCCTGTCTGTGTCCATATCTTCTGAATGTCCGGGGGTGAAGCTGCTGGATCCTGTTGTGACGGATTGTTCTGTAACGGAGAGTGAGTGACGAGAGACGAGCGGATCCACATGCAAGCTTTTATTAAAGGGACGAGACAGATACAGATACATCAGACACCGACCAGATTCGTGACAATAGCAACTATACTTTCAAAAGAGCATCAGCCAAGACATTCTCCGAACCCTTCTTGTGTCTGATTTCTAAATTGTAGTTCTGGACAATAAGAGCCCAATGCATTAAATGCTGATTGTGATTATATATTCAAATTAAAAACACAAGAGGATTGTGATCTGTATATACCACAATCGGAAGACTACTAGAACCAAGGTAGACTTCAGAGTGTTGCAATGCAAGAAATAAAGCAGGGTTTCTTTTCCAATAGTTGAGTACTTCAGCTGATGTTTGCGAGAATAATAATCAATCAAAAGATTGAATCAAAAGCATGCTGACTCTCAGCAGACCACGCTACACATCTCTTAGCACTAGAACATGTAGGCATAAAAACATTTTTTTCCCGTCATCTCCAGCTTAAACAGCTAAAACATGAATCATTACCTGTGTTCTGCAATTCATATTTGTAATTTATTCTCCATGGCTAATTATTGCCTCTTTCTCTAGTATTATGAAAGTACATATGCATATCTCTATTATACAGTTACATAGAGTAGTTAATGCACACATCTGTGCATAAATCTTCTTATCCCATGTTAGATATGTATGTATGTATGTATGTATGTATATTAAAAAAAAAAAAAAAAATTCCATGTTTGTTTGTACATGTCACACCCCTGGACTGTTTTTGATGGGTTCTCCCTCATGTGCCTATATTTGTTTTTTCCTGTTCCTGCCCTCATTGCATCTTGATTAGTTTACCTTGTATCACCTGTGTGTTAATTACACTGACCAAAATTATAAGCACAACACTTTTGTTTTTGCCTACATTTTTCATGAGCTGAACTCAAAGACCTAAGACTTTTCTATGTACACAAAAGGCTTATTTCTCTCAAATATTGTTCACAAATCTGTCTAAATCTGTGTTAGTGAGCACTTCTCCTTTGCTGAGATAATCCATCCACCTCACAGGTGTGGCATATCAAGATGCTGATTAGACAGCATGATTATTGCACAGGTGTGCCTTAGGCTGGCCACAATAAAAGTCCACTCTAAAATGTGCAGTTTTACTGTATTGATCAGGTTGTTGATTGTGGCCTGTGGAATGTTGGTCCACTCCTCTTCAATGGCTGTGCGAAGTTGCTGGATATTGGCAGGAACTGGAACACGCTGGGGGCAAAAACAAAAGTGTTGCGTTTATCATTTTGGTCAGTGTATTATTGTGGTTATTATTTTTATTATTATTATTATTATTATTATTCCTCATCCCTGGGCTGGAAGGGACCTGGGCTGTAGATGGAGGAGTTGAACATGCAGCAACATCGAAAGCCTGAGTCCTGAATAGTCTGGGAATAGGGATATACAAGTCTCTGATTCATCGGCCACAGTAGATGGCAGTAATGCTCTATTTGAGATTGCGAACTGCCAATAAAAATGAGTACGAATAAGAGTAAGAAGTGAAATGAGAGACACATTTCTGCTACTTGTGCAGATGCGCTTATCTCACACAAAATAACCTTAATTAATGTCACTGGATAAAACATTTTAGCGTTTCACAATTAATTTAAAATTCTGTAAATGAGCTGTGTTGATCTAAACACTTTAAATGGTTAAAAGTACACACCTTTCTTCACCTGAATCTCAGATGTAGGAGTGCGGCGCAGCCTTATGACGTTGCATTGTCAGACCAAAATAAAAGTCATAAATAAAAAAAAGTCAAATAAAAGCATAGAATTTTACATAAGAAAACAAATACAGTATATATATATATATATATATATATATATATGTATATATATATATATATATATATATATATATATAATAGGGTATACTAGGAATTGCAAAGCTATTAAAACCATTTAGCTGTACATGTAGTCCTGTATCTAAATATAGCCAACTATGAAGTGTTTTCAATTCATGACAAATTAAAATGAAAAAGCTCAGAACATTTGAAAAGTGGATTTCATTAAAGTGCCCCTATTATGCCTTTTCAAATATGATCTTTCATGTAGTGTTTCATGTAGCTGTATGTGAACATAAACTATCTGCAGAATTGTGAAGCTGAGAGTGCACGATAGATAAAGTTATTGTCTATCAAAAAAAAGAGTTGGCTCACATTTGCCTGAACGAGTCGTCAGCAATTCGAATCTTTTTCTGTTACGGCCACACGTCACGAAGTAACACATCTGCATAATGTCCGCCCACGTTCTACGTCGCAAACAACTTGCCCGCCCACAAACAGTCAAATTTCCATGTGGTTTACGTCACATGGAAATTTACACGTACATTATACAGAAGACGCTGTATCCTACGCTGCGAGTAAAATTGTTTTATATTCACTTCCAAAAGATGATGAATCTACAAAGATTGTATTTTCTAGCGATCGTTCAAAATACGTAGTTGTGTGTTATGTTGTGTAACAACCCTGCACATGTCTTGCTAACCGGCTAAATCATGCTTCTGTTGTTCAGCTGTGGACCCACTGTAGTCTAACAATTTGTGATTAATGCAGCTTGACGGTCTGTCTGTCTCATTAGTTGGAGTAATGATAAAGGATGGCGCATGAAGCGGCTTTCACACCGAATGCGAAAAGGGCTGTGCTATGAAACCCATTCGTTTTAATTGCTTCCGCCCTGCGAGGACGGCTTGTTTCTGTCTCGACCAAAGCGCACGCGCAGTGGAGCGCACACGCCCTGGACAAAGTTCAAATGAGTTGTTCAAATTAACTTTTGCCACTGCGCTCTGAAGGGCTGCACTGAACCCAGCGGCCAGCGCAGCGCTTTCCACGTTCGGTGTGAAACCGCTTAATGCATTATACAATGTTGAAGTTTACAACACAGAGGTGTGCCCGGTTCGCTTACATAAGCAAATTGCGAGCACTTTCCACGGTAGACCGTGCTAACTTGTCGATCAGGCACTTCAGCCGTTTCATCATCAGACTCTGGCTGGAATTGGTATGGTAAAATCGATGCCATCTTTTCTATGTATTGACAAGTATCCAGGCCTGTCAGTCAGTTATGGCAATGGGCGTTTCGTTTTCCGACACGCTGTACGCGGTAAACCAATCATAAAGGACTGCGCCATCTGACCAATCACAGCAGTGAAGGCTCACGGAAAGGAGGGGTTTAGAGAGACTGATTCTTCGAACTGCTTCACACGAGTCATTTATGAATCATTTAGAAATGGGGCAAAATTAAATCTATTTTTGGAGAAAACTGAAGTGTTTTTTGACCTTGCATACATGTAAACCTGTTTTGGGAGTCTATTAAAACAATATTAGAAACCTTTAAAATGGCATAATAGGGGCACTTTAAAGGTCTATGACTGTAAAGAATTACATTGACTGGGAGTATTAAAGTATTGATTTTGACTGTCTGGAATAATGTCTGAATCTTTTATTACAGTGGTTAAAATAATTTATTCTGAATGTTAATGAAATGTGATTTGCCTTTCCCCAGTTTATCTTTACTGAAATGTGAAGAACAGTCTGTGCTAAAATGTGATTATACACAAGTTACCTATTAAGATACAAGATTTCAGTTATTGGAAATTGATTTCGAAACATCCCCATATCAGCCCTCTATAAATAACAAATACACACTGAAAATCAACAAATCTGTCAGGCTGGATGGAGGTCTGTGTTGGATCTTATTGATTTCAGTGATAATCACTGTTGGGGAGGTTACTTTGGAAATGTAATAAGTTACAGATTACAAGTTACTTGATTTAAAATGTAATATGTGATGTAACGTTTCAATTACTTTATTAAAGTAATGCAACTTATTACTTTTAATTACTTTTTGATTTGTTTTCTAAATTTCTAATATTTTTAACTGTTAATCATTTTGAAACATTTAAACCAGGCAGAGTTAACCTTACAGTAGCACTCAACACTGATTACAGCCAGACTTTCAAAATTCTTTACCGTTTGAATTAAGATTATAATAAGTAAGGGATAACATACATCTTTTTTTTGCGATAACAACTGGCTAGATGTATATTATCTCACTTATTACATAGCTGCTTGATGGATTATTTAGATGTTTCCTGTCAAAATAATTAGACACGAACCACTGATCTGAGTTGAAATATTTGAACATAAAGCTTCCATGAAGAAATCAGTTGCTAGCAAACGGCATTTTAGGGATACAGTTCAGTCATACCACTTTTCTTACACAACATTTCACCACATAAATAATTAAGTAGTAGTACTAGTTTGTTAGTTATCTTATAATCCATTACAGTGTACAAAAAATAAAAAAGTAAAAATGGCAGCAGCTGCGTATGAAACAATACAGCGAGTCCATGATACCAGGATGACAGAATTACGAAATTGCCCACATAATATTGAATAAAGCTTTAATGTTTTATTAGCTAAACAAACGCAAAGCTTCCGCCAAGAAAAACTATCAAGCATATAGCACTCAATAAAGTTGCCCCAAAAGAGTCTGAGTTCTTAGTTATCTGAGTTATTTGAAATCATAACAAGAAATAGTTTAATTGCTATGATGCTGGGTTTGAAATCAAATGTTTGCATCGTTATGACAGAAAACACTAGCATCTAACAATGCCTTGGAAAAAACTATTTTAAAAAATAAAGTTTATGCATAAACCCAAATAGGAAATAAAAGAGTTAATGAATAAGCATGTGTCCTGTTGTGTGTCCTAAACTCCAGAATCATTGGCATCTCATTTTAGAGCAGTCAATGCCATTTATGAATAAAGTCAATTGAATCTGTAAGTGGGGGTGGGTGTGTGAAAAAATTCAGATGTAATCCCCTTTGTAATCACTAGCATTTTTCAAAAGTTACTGTAATTTAATTACACATTTTTTCTCAGTAACTAACTAATTACAATTACATTTATTTTGTAATTAAATTACGTAATTTTGTTACATGTAACTAGTCACTCCCCAACACTGGTGATAATGTTGTTTTATATGAGCATTTTATTTAAATGACAGTTTTTTGCAGTATAAAGGAATATGATTCACTGATTATTACAATTTCAGTTTCTTTAATTGGCAAAAACCATGCCAACATATTCAGTTGTTACTCCTCATCTTCTTTTATTAAGAGTGAACAGTTCAGTTAATAAATACAAGACACAAAGTTTATGAGAAACTCAGACTCTTAGAAGTACATCCATGAGAAAAAAAAATATATTATTGCTATATGATTTTAATGAAGTTAAAAGTTTTGAAAACAAAATACCTACAGTATCCAGTTATGACTGTAGGGAACTTATAAGTGAAGATCAGGAGACTGAGTGAATCTTCAGCAGTTTCTTGTGTGGCGCTGCAGTCACCAAGACTGACTAAAGCAGTGAATCACTGTAGTTTTATACAGATTTCATGGATAGTCACTAGTATATAAAGGATGCAAAGGATATAAGCAGTTACAGGAATTTGTCTAAGTCTAATTCAATCAGCATAACTATAACACTTATTATCAGTGAAATCAGGGAAAGTCACACCTACTGCATTCACATTTAACTCAGGTATCGATTAGCAAGAACAAAGACACCAATTAAAAAATGAGGCAGAAGCATCAACAGCCAATAAAGACAAAAGGTGACAAATACCATGATTTCACATTTGTATTCACACACTCCTAAAGTGGAAGATATTTCTTTTAGAATTTAATTGGCAATTATTTTTCTGCTAATTTTCTAAGGCTACAATTTATTTTTGACCAAAATAATTGTCTTTTGCAGTAATTATTCCTTAGATGTCTGTTGTTGTGACCCTATTTAGGGTCCAACATAAGAAAGCCATTCTAAACAAATACCACAGTGGCCAGGGCAAAAAGTTAAGATTTTATTGTACAAAAAAAATAATATGACCAAAAATAGAAAACAGCAAGAAATGTATTTTTAAACAAACAAATTATAAACAAGTACTGGTGAGCTAACTCATTTAAACTACAAGAGTTAAGAAAACTTCCTGTCTCCTGAGGAAGAAATCGAACACAACAAAATCTTTCAGGTCAGCTCACTTACCTATGCTTTCTATGTACTCTGTAGTAACTAAACAAACAATCACTCACCATCCTTAAACAAAAGAGAATAAGGAAAATCAAAGACAAAACAGAGTTCCCAGGGCAAGCCACCATTGAAGTGCCACTAGCAGCTCTTAAATAGGCAGAGGCTTCAGGTGAAATTCAGAAATTTTCTGACTTTGATGCTTTTACATAACTTCTTGTCTGATAATATAAATCAAAATAATACCAAATATCAATACATTTCATAAAACATTTAATAACATCCATTCCCATTTTTCATAAATGTTGTATCTATTGTATATATTGTAAATATTGTATTCATAATACATGTATCTCCAGTTGACTGAGTTTGTGTACAAATAAAGACATAAATTTGTCTTTATGTATAAAGAATCTTGGAATAATTAATGTAATTTATATAATCACTATTTGTATTTTCCAAAATACTTCTGAATAATAAACATTTGCTTTCTAATATAGGCACATCAACAAATCTGTTAATGCACTCAAAATCCTCCTTGGCAATTTTATGTTTGGATATTTATTTATTATTGTCATTTTAATAACATCACTGCAAAAGATACAATTATATTGGTCAAAATTAAATTGTAGCCTAAGAAATTCAGCAGAAGGATAAATGTTAAATTCTGAATGAATCTCTTTTGCTTTAGGGGTGTGTGAATACAGATGTAAAATCAATATTTTGTCTGTGACACTCTTGATGTTTCTGCCTCATTGCTTTAATTGGTGTCATTATTCATGCTAATTGACACCCGAGTTGTGTGTGAATTGGTGTTTCCCTGATCTCTGTGATAATGAGTGCTGTTGTTCTGCTGATTGTTTTAGAGCTGCTGAAACTCCAGAGTCTGAGTGACTGAACTAGAACTGTTCACATCCTTTGCATACTGTGTTTAAGATTGTGATCTGAGTGCTTTGTCTTCACCTGGAAGAATGACCTCCTGAAATCTGTATAAAACTACAGTGATTCACTGCTTTAGTCAGTCTTGAAGACTGCAGCGCCACACAGTAACATCTCAATCAAGAATCTGCTGAAGATTCACTCAGTCTCCTGATCTTTACTTTCCTACAGGTATATTAATGGTATTTTGTTCTCAAAACATTTAACTTTTCTTAAATCATAACACTAATCCAACGCAACATACTCTTTTATTTTTCTGATGGACGTACTTATAGTTAGTTTTTAATAAAATGTTTATTTTGCCTTGTATTTATTACCTGAACTACCACTGAATAAGTTGGCATATTGTAATAATCAATTAACCATATTCCTTTACACTGCAAAAACTGTATTTGAAACAAAATGACTTACATAAAAGAACACTACCACTGAAATCAATAAGATCAAATACAGACCTACAGACATATTATCATTTCAATCCAATCCTTACAGAAGATTTATTAATTTTCAGTGTATCTGTTATTAATGACAATTAAGTTTGCAAATAAATTTCCAGTAACTAAAGCTGAAATTTAATTTATTGCCTTATGTTCTGGAAGAAACTGAGATTTAATAAGATAGATGCATTTGTCATAAGGATTTGGTTTTAGTTAAAAAAAAAAAAAAAAAAGTTACATCTATCTGCAACCTGGATCTACAAATTCTTTATGAGTTTAAAATATTCAGAAGGTCTTTGTAGTCCAGTAATTTGAAGATCAAGATACTGGAATTTATCCTGAGAATCACAATTAGCTACTCACGAACTGAAAGCACATCACAGCTGATTACATTTAGATATAAAACTAGATATAAAGCTCAGTGGTATTGATAAGACTTTTATTTTGGTGTGGAGTTATGATGTCATAAGGCTGCGCCGCGCTCCTGCATTTGTGACTCGGCTGACAAAAAGGTGTGCTTTTAATCATTTAAAGAGTTTGAATCAACACAGAATTCTATATAAAACTGTCAAATGAATTATTACTTAATATAACACTGCTTACCTAGTGACATCCGTGAAGGTTCTTTTGTGTGAGTAAGGCGCATGAATAACAGAAAATGTGCGTGTCATTTCGCTCCTGTATTGAGCATCAGTTTCTCACGAACACAAATTCAGTCACTGGCACGTAGAGAAATGCATCTTTTCGAAACTCCGAATCAACTGAATCAATTGTATTGTAAAATGATTCAGTGATTCGAATCGCCCGAGTCACCGCATTCTGACGACACCTACTGCTGAAAATACAAACACAAACTCGTAATCACAAATTTTCCACACAAACGGCAAACATTTTAATGGAAGTGTAATCTATTGAATATAACCTACATATATGTAAATACAAACTATACATCTTAATACAAATATAAACGTTCTATATAATTTGTGTTCTCTTGTTATTTTGCACTCAATGCCGATTTTTACAGATTTAGTTTGGATTTTCTTTTTCTTTTTATTATTCTCATCTTAAACAGGACAAACACAGAGGAAAAACTACAGCTGAATCAACTGAGATCCACATGACACACTATTATAAAGATGGCGTTTATTAAAAAGGAGAGTGAAGACTTGAAGATTGAAGAAACATTCAGAGTCGAGCATGAAGATACTAAGAAACAAACAAAGATGGAGTTTATTAAAGAGGAGAGTGAAGTCATGGAGATTGAAGAAACATTCAGAGTCAAACAAGAAGATACTGAGACACAAACAGGTTGGTTTTCATTCTCAAAGCTCAAACTCACTCATTTGATCCTTATTAAAATCCTTCATATATATATACTTGAACTCATCTTTCATACACTTTTAAATATACTCAACATACATAGAAAGTAAACTTTAAATATAAGAATAACATATAATATATTCAAAACGTATTTCTAATGAATTGCCCACATTTTCTTTAATTAATTAATTAATATCAAATGTTGTAACTGTTAATATATTCACTTTATATGATGAAACGTAACTACATGTTAATGGTGTCTTTAAATAGTACAATCAAGTACACCATTAGCATGCCATTAGTAGCACTTTTATCCACATTAAAATACATAAAATGTAGCACTTTAAAGTACTTAATGCTAAAAGTATACTCACTGTTAAATTGTTAATTTTAGTACTGTAGAGGAATTTACAGGTAAAACCCAAGGACCAGATATGATGACCAGGATTCAGAAATGCTATCAATTGAAGAAAAATGTACTCAAGAAAATAGTTTGCGGTTTCATCAGCAAAAGTCAGCTTCAACCCTCTTGATGAAGTTTGTAGGCCAGTCTGCGTACATTCTCAATACAACAGTACTTATACTCTAACAGAGGTCACTAACTACATCATTACTTAGGTTTATTTGGTTCCGCAGTGTCTGCTGATTTTTATTTATTTAAACTGTTTTTTTTTTTTTTGTTTTGTTTTTGTTTTTTTTAAGAAATATTAGGCGTGCAGGGTTTATGCCGTGCTTCTGAGCTTTCTTATTTGTTTTACTAATAAACGCTCCGTTTCTTATTTATTTGGTTGCATAGTGTTTACTGATTTTTAGTTTTGTATACCCATTTAAACTTTGTGTGAGTTATTAATTTATATTAGGTGTATTATTATTTGTTTTGTTAATAAATGTTTGTTACATTACATTAATGCTGTTAATTTAAAAGTAAAAGTAAAAAGACGCTTTTACAAGCTACTTAAAACCAAAGAAAAGAAGGAAAACTCAAACAAACTGAAAACAAAAACTGCTTGATTTGCCGCTAATTTGAAAGTTAAAGTAAAATGTGCATGGCACTTCTGACTGAAGGAAAAGAGGGACAACTCAAACAAACTAAAAATAAACAATTGCCAGACGCTCAATTGCTGCCAATTTGAAAGTTTTTCCTTAAATTTTCTTTAGTTGGTCTTAAAAAGGTCTTAAATTTACCATCATAAAACCTGTGGTAGTATACTTTATTTCAGTGCACTAAAACCAGTTAAGTATTAGTAGTATTTAGTATACTTTTTCAAGTGCACTGAATTACTTACGACATAGAAGTATATTTTTAATTAGTGTATTGACAGTGTATAACTTTTTTTTTTTTTTAACAATTTTATTTAGCACAAGAAATAAGAATGTACAATAAATGTAATTGCTTATATTAAGTATTTTTTAGTGCATTCAATTATACTTTACATTTTACCTGGGTATTTCCAGCTTTACAGAAATGAATTTTTTTTTTTAAGAATGCCATATGAGTGTAATTATTAAACATGTAATAACATTACATAATGTACGCTATGAAATGTGAAGAATCAACTTTACGTTTGTTGTCTATTAGTGATATTCTCAAAAGCGCTCACTGTACTAGTATCTTGTAAATGGGACTTTTTTTCCAGGCAGATGAAAACTTGGATGTTATAAATATTTAGAGAAAAAAAAATCATCAGTGCTAGTAATATAAAACATTTCTCCAGCTGACACAACTTGCTATAGTTACTGCATGCTGTCTTACGTTTGTTCTTCATTTAAAGGACTTTAGAGAGCAGATAACATGGCCAGAAAGTTTATAAAAATGCATAACAGTTAAATCAAACAGACAGTTGAAATCAAAAACATCAAAGAAAACATCTGTTGTGGCTTTGATCTTCTGTCAACCTCAGTTGTAAATGTATCATCAGGAGTTGATCTAGAATGAGAAAATCTTTTCTATTTCACGTAGCAGCAGCACATGTGGGATCTTCTTCATATTAAAGGAGAAGTCCACTTTCAAAACAAAAATTGACAGATAATGTACTCACCCACTTGTCATCCAAGATGTTCATGCCTTTCTTCAGCTGTAAAGAAATTATGTTTTCTGAGGGAAACATTTCAGGATTTTTCTCCATATAATGGAGAAAATCCTTATCTAGTGAAACGATCAGTAATTTTTTTATAAAAATAATACAATATATATACTTTTTAATGTCGAACACTCATCTTATCTTGCTCTGCCTGAACTGTTTTTTTTCCGGTTCATGACAGTTAGGGTATGTCGAAAAACTCCCATCTTATGTTCTCTGTTTTTCGACATACCCTAACTGTCCAGGGAGAGCATCTTGGATGACAAGGGGTGAGTACATTATCTGTCAGTTTTTGTTCTGAAAGTGGATACACAATGCAAATGTGGAGAACAAACTCTCAATGAATCTTTAGTAATGTGATATTTTTTTTCAGACAGACTGAGACTAGCTCATATATGATCCAGTGAGTAAGCGCTGTTTGTTACTTATAGCTAAATAAACAATAAACAGAGCACATATACAAGGAGAATGAATTATGAGAGTAATTCAAATAACACCACACACAACTCTAGTTTATTATAGTTATTTTGAAATGTAATCACATAATACTTGAAGCTACCTTAAGATGAAATTTTTACACAATCATTATGCAATGTATCATCATTTTTGCTTGTGTAATTTTTAAGTGTTTCCAGCCATCCAAGCATGCCTATATGTCTGTATAATGGTGCAGCACACAAACTCGTAAGGACAAAATGTAAATAAATGTAAATAATAATTCTGCTCCATAACGGATTCAAAGTGTTATGCTACTAAACTGGGCTTAAGATGTATTTGTCTTTTCGCCTTAGACGTGGTGGCAGTGAAAGTGGAGAGTCCAGATCTGAATGAAGTGGAAGACAAAGATATGAAACAGCATGATTTTGAAATTGGAGAAAAACCTTTTAGTTTATCACAAACTGAAAACACTTCCTCTCAAAAAAGAGCTCAGAAGACTGGAACTACAAGTCATTTAATCTGCCAACAGTGTGGAAAGAGTTTTAGTAAAAACGGAAACCTTAAAGTCCACATGAGAATTCACACTGGAGAGAAGCCTTACATGTGCCAGTATTGTGGAAAGAGCTTCCTACGAGCAGATGATCTTAAGAGTCACTTGAGAATTCACACTGGAGAGAAGCCATTTGAATGCGGTCAATGTGGAAAGCGTTTCTCGCATAAAGCAACCGTTCATAATCATATGAGGATTCACACTGGAGAGAAGCCTTTCACCTGCAAACTGTGTGGAAAAACCTGGAATCAAAAAGGAAAACTAAAGATTCACATGAGAGTTCACACTGGAGAGAAGCCTTACACATGTGATCAGTGTGGAAAATGTTTCCCATATAAAGAAAGCTTTAGTAAGCACATGAAGATTCACTTAAGAGAGAGCTGTTTTATCTGCCATCAGTGTGGACTGAGTTTCACAGACAGGAATCACCTCAAGCGGCACATAATGACTCACATTGGACAGGAGCCTTTTATGTGTAATGACTGTGGAAAGACTTTCCTTAAAAAAGCAAACCTCAGGACTCACATGAGAGCTCACACCTGAGAGAAGTTTTTCACCTGCCAGCAGTGTAGAAAGAGTTTCAGACATAAAATACTTTATACCCTTTTTGACAGTCACGCCAGAGAGAGGCCTTTCCATGCATCTTCAGTGTAAGTTTTACATATCAAATGTATTGTTTTGTAAACTCATTCTGGGAATAAATTTTGATTGTTGTAAGAGGTTTAATTTCAAAATTCACCTGTGCACCTGTCCTCTTCCAGAACAGGGCTGTGTTTTTACAGCTCATACCTCAGATATTCTGCCAAAAACAAAACAAAACAAAAAAACATCTGTTTGGTTTTGATTATCATGTCTATTGCACTGAAAACTTATTTGCATGTGTTTTAAAGCCATATCAGTTTAAACTTTTAATAAGGTTTTCAGAGCCCACACAGAAATGTGCACAAGCTGCTGTTACACAGCATGTGAGTACTAAACCAAATTCTTTTTCATGTCTTATTGCGTTAAACTGTCAAATACACACAAGGTTATGTCAAAAACAAATAAAGTTACCAAAACACAGTTGGTTATGTCTGTGAAGGTAAACAGCTGGGAAAGAAATTGCATGTTTATATCAGATCTGTGTATTAAATGACAGCACCATAATATACAGTACACATACTGCTGTCTACACTGTTAATATGACCCTAAGAATTAAAAAAAAAAAAAAAACACAAAGTTACTGCTCTTGACTGAATAACTTTTGCAGCTTTAATAAGAAGACATTTCTTACTTGAATGCTGCTTTTAAATGCTCTGGTGTGAAGATAAACATGGCGGATCGTGTGTGGGTACATCACAAAAGGTAGCATCTGCAAATAGCTTGTTTGAGACATCAATTATGATTTTTGGGGATTAAAAAAGAGTGGATGGATTTTTATAATTCTAGGTTTGTTGTGTACACACTGCAAACCGAACTGTAAGTTGAACCGTTGCATCCCTAATTCATAAATATATATATTTTTTGAAGAATGTTCTGTTTAGCCAATCGTGGCAGAACGAAGCGGAGATGCATTGTTGTACAGTAATTTACAGCAGCTTCGAACACGGCTCGACCAATCAGAATCAAAGACCAGAACTATCTATTTTATAAATGTATCTACATGTTTTTTCAAATGTGGTTCTATCTAGCGTTATTTGGATATAATTTCCTTCAGCTTTAGAGGGTGTATGTTGCAAAAGCAATGGCGATCTGTTCTACCTGCTTGTCATTCTGCAGTGTATCAGCACATTCATTTGTTGATTTGCACATTCATCTGATATGTTAAACATTTTTTTCTTAACTTTTTAGGATTTGCTAAAGCATTACATTCTCCAGCAACTTCAATATCATGTCCAACATGTCCTGGAGAGACAGCCTCTGGACACAGATTATCTGCAGTTTGTTTGCAGACAGGAGCTTGTAATAATCAGTGCCCACACTAATAAACATTTCTGAGAATGTTATATCAGCATTCACACATCTAAATATTGCTATACAGTGCCAGGTGGGTTGTGAAGAGGTGGTGGACGTGAACATCCAAGATGGACAATTTCAAACACTCTTATCTGCCTTATTGAACTTGGTCTCCCTTTGTCAGTATATTGGTAGTATCTCAAGCAACACTGTGTAGAAGGATGGCTGACAGCAATTTGTCAGTTACAACACTGTACAGCATTTCTACCAATGAAGAGCTAGATGTTCTCATGACAGAAGTGAATTCTTTGCCAGACTCTGGATACAGAATGGTCCGAGGGACTCTCCTTCCAAAAGGGCACCGTGTTCAGTGGGACAGGGTCATTGCATCTATGCATCATGTGAACAGTGCTGGTGTCCTGTCAGCAATTACCAAGATAAGATGCATTGCTTGAAGAACATATACAGTATACATGTTGAGTTAAACCTGCTGGGTTGCAACACTGGGTTGTTTCAGGCCAGTGCTGGGTTATTTAACACACCTTGAAGATGTTTAAATCGCTCCCCTTACTGTCATTGTGGAAGGACAAAGGAAAGAAGCCACTGTTTTCAACTGTTATATGGTAAGTTTATAAAATGTTTTCATGAATAATTATGTTAAATTAGCAGAATTATAACTTTTTTTCACAGCAACAATATTGTTAAACTTCTACAGGCCAACATTAGTGATGTTAAATGATGAACAGTTTACCTCAGACGGCCATTCTATATGTACTCGCATAGTTGTGTTAAGGTTTGCGAGACGACAGATTAATAAAGTTTGATTAAGTATCAGACAGTGACGGAAAGCTAAAAAATGTGAATATCTGAAAATAGAGGAAAGTGTCGTTTCTGTGACTGAAATGAACAATGTGAGTCAAAGATGTTGAAATAAGTGAGTAATATGATTTCACTATGACTTACACTGCTCAAATGTAAAATTGTACAATTGTCTATATTGACATGTAAATCAGATACAAAGTACGTTAAATGTCTTGGGTCTAACTGAACTGACGATCCGGTTCAAATGAACCGTTTCCTCAATTCTCGAACATTCCCAGAAAGGGATCAACATCTCAGGGCCTTGAGTTGATAAGTTACCTTTCAAAGTGTGGGCATGAATAACGTGCTCCGTAAGGTGACCTGTGACATGTGTGGTTTATAATCTCTTTTTACATACGTAAATTAAGGTTTCTGGTAAGTAATGTTATCGTAATGTCTTATCGAGACATTTAATTTATTGTCTGGGTCTATGGTAATCAGTTCACCCTCAAGTAACTTAAACACATAAATTTGTACCGTGCTATAGTTAAAGCTGTACAGAATGTACAGAATTTATATAAGCGAATACATCACGAATCCATTTTCCAAATCGTGTTTGACCTATGGTTTTGACTTGTCCTAAATAATTACGCTGCACGTCAGTGTTTATATTTGACCTATTTTAACAGCCACCAGGGGTCGCTGTATACCTAAAACCGCCAGCAGGCAAATTTTACCCAAGCACATGACTACAGTTCTGATATGGCTAAAGATCATATTATTTCATTGTATTATTCTTCACAAAGTGTCTAGAGTCATAAAATGATTATGTCTAGTCTACTATATTTTTTGTCCTGTTGTTTTATGTTCAAGGCTTTTTTATGCAGGCTACCCTAATCATTTTTCATTACCATCAATATAAGCTAAACAAGCCTGCACTGACAACGAGAATTAGATGGAAGTAAAAACATATTTGTGTTGTAATATTATAATACAATGTTATTAATCAATATATTAAGATAACACGTTATTTAAATTACTAATAGCCTATAGACAATAAGCAATATGAATTACCACACTGCACACTTCACCTAATTAATTATTAATTTTAGTTACATCATTTATAATTTGAATAAGAGAACAAAACCAGTAAAGGTCAGGTAATCAAAAAATTGTGTTTTATATTTATTACATTATAAATCAGATTTTTTATTCCAGGAAATGGGCAGACTAGAATAAATGGCATAAAATAATAAACGCTAGCAATGGCAAAACGAAAATTAAATAATAAATCCAAAGTTTGTACAAATTATGAGTAACGTTAGCCTAAAACATCTCAATATGGCCAATAGGTTGAAGGTCCAAATTGCAGTTTCAATGCAGTTTCAAAGGGCTCTGCACGATCCCAGCCAGTTAGCCAAGTGTCTTATCTAGCAACACAATCATCATTGTCTAAAAAAACAAAAATGTATATACTTTTTAACCACAAATTGGCCACCATTGAAATCTACTCTATGGAGAAAAATCCTGGAATGTTTCCCTCAAAAAACCTTAATTTCTTTTCAACTGAAGAAAGAAAGATATGAGCATTTTGGATGACATGAAGGTGAGTAAATTATCTGTACATTTTTACTCTCGTTGTTAACTAATCCTTTAATAAAAATACTTAATCTCTCTGAGTTCATGTAACGCAAGTGATGGGACCTTCAAAACTGACGCTTCATAAACCAGATGGCCCTTTTGAAGAAACTATGTTTTTTAACTAAAAAGATAGGTGTGAATGGGAAAAATACTAATCACTTCCAGCTAACTGTTATATGAATGTTCTTCTTACATCAAGCATATTTTGCCAGTGCTCAGAGTGTGTGTTCATGGTGTGTTTGTGTATTCACTACTCACTGTTGTGTGTATGCACTTGGATGGGATAAATGCTGAGCACTAATTCCAGGTATGGGACACGATACTTGGCCACACGTCACATCACTTTTTTTCTAATGCACACCTGTCATATCATTTCAGAAGATTTGTCTGCTGGGGTCATATGGATAACCACTGTGTTCATTTTGTGTAGTTTATGAAGCATCAGTTTGAGGGACCCATCCTCTTGCATTATATGAACTCAAGAGAAATGGAATATTTTTCTTAAAATCTCCATTTGTGTTCTACATAAGAAAAAAGTCATACATTCTGGGACTGCATGAGGTGAGTGTCACACCCCTGTGGACTGTTTTTGTTGGTTTCTCCCTTCTGTGCCCATATATGGTCTTTCCTGTTCCTGTCCTTGTTAAGTCCTTATTTGTTAATCACCCACACCTGTCCTTGTATCATTAGCACCCCTATATAAGTTGGATTTAGTTCAGTGTTGTTCGTTGGATCTTAAGGTGCAGGCGCAGGCAAGATGGTGGTACGCACAGACGCTGCGGCTTTGTGCTCCCTACATAAGTGTTGTTTTATGTTGACTATCAACGCATCACAAACAAATGCAAGCACTCACTACGGTCGTCAAAAGCTGTTGCAGATTGGCCGAAGCTATACAGGCATTTATTGTAACTTGGAAACATTACCGCAAGAGATTCTCAGATTACCGGAACTATCGTTGATTCCCATCCATGGAAGGAGACGGCGCAGGCGGCGTAGGGAGAGGAAGCAGAAGAGGGGTAAACGAGCGGGCCTACTAGCCAGACTAAAAGCCGCTCCATATAAAACCCCTCTCCCTAGTGTTTTTCTTGCGAACACTAGATCACCTACCAACAAAATGGACAAGCTTCGACTGGACATTGTTACATATAAAACCACAAAGGATTGCTGCCGTTTGATTTTCTCCGAGAAGTGGCTGAATCCCAGTATACCTGAAGCTGCAGTTGAGCTGGCAGGATGTACGTTATATCGGGCCGATACAGGCCCGGTTCTACGGGGGTGCTTGAGGGTGCTAAGCACCCCCAAACAAAAGCAAAAGCACCCTCAGATAAAATTATTAATAGCGTATTAATTTTTAAATTAATGAACACGCAGACAGATGCACACACATACATAAATTCGCCAAATTAATACGTACACACAAGCTTATAAATAATTATCTTATTTTCATCATGCTTTTAATGCCTCGGCATTTGATTGGTTGTGAGCATTCTCAGTTTGCGATCATGAAGCGTAAGTGACGTGTGACGCTGTCTCTTTATTCATTCAATGTGCGTCCAGCTCAGGAAATTCGTTAGCTAACTTTTTACAGTACTTAAAAAAATCGCATTATGGACATAAGGAATTGGCTAAAGAAAGCCCAGAAATCTTCAGACCAAGATGTTCATCAATTAATCTGTCAAATAACTCCACCTGCCGATGACAGCGACAGCGTACCCCGCCCTACAACCTCACTCGCACCGCATGACACCCCTGCAAACCCGGGCGACAGACCCCAGCAAGTGCCGCGGCCGATGGCGCCAAGCGACTTAGGTGACGAAGAGCCCTTACAGGTGATGTGCCTAGAAAAATACCCAAGTCGAACTTTTAGTGGCCGTGGAAATAACCGCTCATTTAGTAGCTCTTGGTTTAAAAATAGAGAGTGGCTGGAATATTCTGCTGAACGGGATGCAGCAGGGCAGTGCTAGAAAGCCATTTATCATTTGCTGAAACTAACTTGTCTTCATGGAGAGCGTAGGCCATGGTTGCCTAGTAACGACAGACGCCATGGGAGCGTAACTTAGCGCTTTGGAAAGAACGCGTTTTTAGGCGCGACATGTGAACTGCTCCTAGATGAGCATGCAGTAATAACCTTCACAGTGTATTCTTGATGTTAGATGGCATTTGTTGAAACTACAATTACGATACTAGTGTAGACGATTTATATTACTCAGTCCTATTTGGTGGTACCGTTTTCATACAGTTCCATGCATATTTTTTGTGAGCACCCTCACAATTTTCAGAAGCACCCTTAGTGATTTGGTTCTGGAACCGGGCCTGGGCCGATAGAACGACTGAATCCGGTAAGAAAACAGGAGGAGGACTCTGTGTTTTTGTTAATGATTCCTGGTGCACTAATTCAACAATGATTGATAAGTTTTGTTCTCCGGACTTGGAATATTTAATGCTAAGATGGCGACCATTTTACTTGCCCAGAGAACACACAGCTGTAATTGTTATGGTCGTGTATATACCACCTCAGGCTAATGTTAAGATGGCATTGGAGCAACTGTATGACATTATTAGTGGACAACAGAATAAGCACCCTGATGGAATTTGTATTATTGCTGGGGATTTTAATCAAGCACATCTTAAGACTGTACTTCCCAAATTTCATGTCAAATGTAAAACTAGAGGGGAAAATACTTTGGATCATGTTTATACAAATATAAAAGATGCCTATAAAGCTATACCACGTCCTCATCTTGGACACTCAGATCATCTCTCTTTGTTTCTTGTTCTTGCATATAAAGCTCTGGTTAACAGTGCCAGACCAATTTGTAAGACTGTTCACATTTGGCCTGCAGTTGCCATCAACCAACTCTAGGACTGCTTTGAAAACACAGATTGGAATGTATTTTCCCATCAGTCACATCATCTGTGTTGTCATATATTAGTTACTGCGTGGATAACGTCACTGTCAACAAAAAGATTAGAGTGTACCCAAATGAAAAACCATGGATGGACGATGAAGTTAAACAGCTGATCAGGGGAGGGGCACAGCTTTTAAATCAGGAGACACCTACAGAGTCACCAGAGCTACTCTTAAGAGGGGCATCAGGTCTGCAAAATTAAAGTACAAACGGTGGATTGATGAAGATTTCAGCAACAACTCCAACCCTTGGCGAATGTGGCAAGGTATACGATTAATTTCAGACTATAAAATGAAGACTGACATACAACATATTACAACCAATCAAAATGCTTACCTGGCAGAGGAACATAACAGCTTCTTTGCACGGTTTGAAAAAGACAATAATCAATTCTCAGATCACTTTAAATCCACAGAGAATTCACAGCCTCTAGTCCTACATACACGAGGTACGGCGGGCACTTAACAACATCTACATAAGTAAGGCACTGGTTCTGATGGTGTGCAAGGACGTGTGCTACAGGCCTGCGCTGATCAAATGGCAGAGGTGTTCACAAACATCTTTAACCTATCCCTTTCCTTATGTATAGTTCCCACATGTCTGAAATCTACGACTATCGTGCCTGTCCCCAAGGCAAAGAGGATAACATGTCTTAATGACTATCGACCGATTGCTCTCACTCCTGTCGCTGCTAAATGTTTTGAACGACTAGTAATCACTTATATCAAAGACTCTATACCAGCTGATCTAGGTCAATATCAGTTTGCCTATTGGGTAAATAGATCGACTGAGGATGCCGTCTGTGTAGCTATGCATGCTGCTCTCTCCCAGCTGGAAAAGCCTAATACATACATTAGGATGCTCTTTGTTGACTACAGCTCAGCACTTAACACCATCGTACCAAGCCAGCTGATTAACAAACTTCATGCTATAGGATTAACTTCTTCCACATGCAGCTGGTTATTGGACTTTCTTACCAACCGCCCCCAGTCAGTGCGGATGGACAAACATACATCCTCTACTTTAACTTTGAGTACTGGTGTACCACAACGGTTTGTACTAAGTCCCCTCCTTTATGCACTTTTTACCCATGACTGTTAAGCTACCCATGACTCTAATGTTTTGGTTAAATTTGCAGATGACACAACTGTCATTGGGCTCATTACACACAATAATGAAGCTGCATATAGGGAGGCGCTTCAAATACTGACATTGTGGTGTGACACCAACAACTTGGTCTTAAACATCAGGAAGGCCAAAGAAATTATTGTGGACTTTAGGACCACTAAAAAGATCATCCACTGCCCTGTAATGATTAAAGACAAGGTCGTGGAAAGCAGCAGGTTGTAAAAACAGCACAGGACATTGTTGGTGCTGATTTACCATCACTTGAACACCTTTATAAAACTCGCTGTTTGAGAAGGGCGAATAACATTGTTAAGGACATCACTCACCCTAGCCATAGCTTGTTTCATCTCCTTCAATCTGGAAGGCGCTTCCAATCCACCTGAGTATGCACAAATAGACTCAAAAACAGTTTTGTCCCAACAGCAATAACCTTGATATTTCCTTGTTTGATCATGTAAAATAAGCTATGTCGGCAATCTGTGTTATTACTGCTCGATAATTATGTTGCTACAATAGCAGTGTTGCAATATTTTCCGTAATTTTAATATTTTGTTGATAATTTTGTTTCTTTTACATTTTATAATTAGAGTATGCTATTATAATTATTTACTTATTTATTTATTTATTTATTCTGTATTAATTATCTATTGTATTTTTGTATTGCTAGCTGCACTTTGGGGTTGTCACAAGAGAAATTTTGTTGTATTATACAATGACAATAAAGTACTCGAGGTTATGTCGGTGTGTTTTCCCCTTCCCTAACTGTCTGGATTTACCTTTTGTGGAGTTTATTAAAGACTTTTCATTATATTTCGTCTTCGTTCGTCTCCTTCTACAGAGAGTAAATGATTAAAGAGTTTTTCATTTTTGGTGGAGTATTACTTAATTGTGTTTCCTGGGAATATAACCCATAAACTCAGCATTGTTAGCACCTTGCTCTACTATTTATGCTCTAATGCTCTGCCTATTTCTCTTTTTCTTTTTTTTTTTAGATGAAGAAATTGACGAGGAAAGTTTTTATGCTACTCGATGACGGTACAATCACGAACCTCATACCAAAAGTCGGACTTTGTGTCAAGTTCCTAAAGTACCACGAAGAGCTCATAAAGAAACATGGGGTACACATGCTTTAAATATGAATTACACATACAAGGTGATATAAAAAGCCTTTTCACCCATCTGAGGGCAGTACATAGCGTAACATCAGCATGTACACATTTTCAGTGTGTTGAGCAGTGTAGGGTATCAGAGCAAATCAGACAAATTGAAGATTCGATGAGAACATTGTTGAAACCAAAGAGCCAAATTCCACAAAGAGGCCCAGGCTAACCAGACCACGTCATAAACCTGTTCATGATACCAGCCAGCCTGAAGTAAACCTGACCAACTAACTCCTTCACAGCTTTGAACAACTTGCGACATTAACACAAAAGAAAACGAGTATTGATGATCCTAATTCAGGAAGGAGATTGTCAGTTTTGGGGCAAGAAACCCAAGATTAATGGTCAAAGGTACAGCACATCAGGACCATCACATGAGGAGACTGTTTTGTGTGATGCTCCCCCACCCAAGACAAGAACCAGACCGAGTTCCTTCTAAATTCTTTTGTTCCTCAGACCATGCCCTTAGATGACAGAGAGAGTCTTTCTACATAAAAATGCACCAAAATGATGCTTAAAAGGACTTATAAATGAACATCAGTCCATTGCATAACTCCCTATTTTGTATGTTACCCACACATTTGTCTATTATGCTCTAATCACTCTTTGTGTATGTCCTTTTAATAACTATTGAATAGGTTAAGGGTTTATATTTGTGTTTGGTATGTATGAGTTTGAAAATTCATGTTTTAAATGTCTCCACCGATCAATTCTTTGTAAAATGTATTATATTCATGTTATAGAAATCATTACCAAATTATACTCTGCAAGAGCGGGAAAATTCTGACCATGTGACTGATAAGATAACGTGCTGATTTATGTTTTGGGAGGAGAAGCATAGCAATATCCCAAGTTAAGACAACATCTAATTGGTCAAGACGCCATTTTGGGATGTGTCCAAAGCTGAGTTTAAAACCAAAGGACACAATAAAATTTTGCTTTTAGTTTGGGTTTTTTCTCTCTTTTAGCCATGCTCCTAGCCATCATTTTTGAGACTGCTTTTTGAGTTCCTGGCTTGCACGCCAGCCACCCCTCTAAAACGAAAACATGAGGAGACGACGCCCAAGACATCGAACAACTACAGACTTTCAGCCAAACAGCAACCTTGGGAAACCCCCTTTCTGCAACAATGTCATCAAAGGGAATCCCTTAACACAAAGGCAACGCAAGTACAGCCTCCAGATTCTAGTTGAGCTGGTGCATTTAATATAAAGATGAATAATAACCTCATTGAGAAACTCAACGCAAGGGTTGATTAGGTGATTAATGGTTGTTCAGGTCTAAGCAATTGCATATATTGCTAGAAACTTTTTTGCTAGAACTATTTCATGTTCTTCTAAACTCATTCTTTCCTCATTTTCTCTCTTTCTGCAACCTCTATGAATGCGTGTCTATGTATTAGATAAGTTTATATGTCATAGGATTGTCCAAAAAATTCATATTCATGATGAAAAGAAAAGTATCTTGTGTTGTGCTTATAAATTAATGTCTTAAGCTGCTGACTTTGTTACCGCGCTAATAAATAGTGTTTTCACTATATTTTGGATAGTAATATCCATTGCAGATTTGATGTTATATGGCTCGTTCCATGAATTGCTGGCCAATTCATTGATCCGCCGTAGAATGGAGATTCTGTTCAAATTCCCTATAAAATCTTAAACAATTCCCTTTGAGCTAAATTGACCTGTTTCCCTTACAGCAGGGATGCAGAAGGACATTGTATTATATGAGGTCATACAAACAACATCTTTTGCAGCATGAGCTGTGTAGTAACAATGATAGGCCAAGTGCTCCTATAACTGAACAGCTCAGAACTCCAGCAGAGCATGCTGTTTTGGAAACAGATGAGGATGGTCCAGATGATAATTGGGATGACCTTGGCCCTGAGGAGATCATCAACAGGGTTGCCACATTCTTGGGCTTTCTGAGGTCCAGGCCATCAGTTCTGTCATCAGTTCTATGGTTCAGGAAACCTCATCTTTGCTTCACGACATTGTGACAGATCTGCAAAACAAAACTATGTCTGTTTTTCAGAGATTAGGATAGGAAGATCTTCCAGAGGTAAAGGTCCTCAGAGAGGAATTTAATATTGCTTCTTGAGTCTCATGAGTCTCATATTAATTATTAGTCTTAATATTAATCTTGAGTCTCATGTCAAGCAAATGAAATACTTCACTCAGCTCAGTCAGGCAGGCAACTTTATTGAGCCAACTGAGGAAGTGTTTCCTGGTGTGTCATATATGTCACAAAGAGCCTCAGACACGGATGTAGTTAGGCAAGTTGCAGTGCACTACATTTTTCAAAAGGTGCCACTCAGGCCCCTTTTGCGAAAAATTCTTGTATGCCCTGGTGTACTTCAGGCAGCACTCCAGTGGCAACAAAAGAAAAATACAGATGTCTTATAGGATTTTTGTGATGGTGAGATTTGGCATGCACATGCGATTTTTTTCTAAAGATTTTACTGTTCCCTTGGTTCTGCACAATGATGATTCTGAGACAGTGAACATTTTAGGATCCAAAACTGTTGTGCACAAACTTGGCTTCCTTTTCTTCACTATCAAAAGCTTGCCTCCAGAATTGCTTTCAAGTTTGAATTCACAGAGATGTGTTACGGGTACAGACTTGAAGATCTGTCTCTACTTCATGACACAGACGATTACCAAGCTGATCTCCATGAAAATAATTCCTTCAGGTACAGGTGTGAGAGGGGAAAGTGTGCTAAATGACTTGCGTGACATAATTGGATTAGTGATCTTATTCCATGCTGCAACAGATACTGGAATCTGCTGGGTCAAGCTTATTATTCAGAGGTGGAACATAGTAGGGTCGGAGCGCCATTTTTTTTTTTTTTTGCATATGGAGTTCAGCCTACATGTTGTGTTGAAGCAGTAGTCAATGCTTTTTGCATCACCATCCTCTCCATGCAGTAAATTCATTCAAAGAAAATGATGGCAACTTGTATATTTCCTTATGGTGCAGAATTTTTAAAATACTCAGGGACAATATATGTTGTACATATATTCACAGATTTATTTTTACAAACCTGTCTACAAATGATCACCATGGTCAAGGCGATAAACTATATAAATCACACCTTTGTAAGATCAGTCAGCATTTGAACTGCTGTGTGTGTGTGTGTGTGTATCTATTTTGTAGTTTTTTGTATCATTACATTATTCAAGTAAGTTCCAAGCCAATACCTGTATTTAAAGCTGTAATCCGGACGCAGCAAAACGTGGGTGAAACATTCCCACCATCTTCTCCATTGTGATAGTAAACATAAAACCAAAAATGAGCAATTCTATCGGGAACCCCGGGTGGGGGAATTAGGAAATCCTATGAAGGCAAAGCGTCCTTCATGCACTTCAAAAGGGCCCTTTGTACACTTCGGAGACGTGGCCTTAACTTTGGGGCTCACCCTACCCTATCCCAGAATAAATTGCATGCAGGTGATAATGAAATCAATATTCAAACAACATGGCAGGTGACACATCACTGGCGTCCACAGACGAATTCACATTTAAATGTAAGTAAAAAATCCAGCAAAACAAGTGGTAAAATGTAGAGGTCTTAAAAAAAAAGGTAACAATAAAATAAAAATGTTACCACTGAGCAGCTTCATTTATTAGGTGGTTTGAGGCAAAGCAACTTCTAATATTTAAATTTTAGGGAGCAATGTGCAGGCAGCTCAGCTAATTCAATTAAAAGATCAGAAAGACCATTTATTCATGAGGGCCAAAAACTCGGCCAGCGTGGCATGGAGGTAAGGCAACAACTCCTTTGTAATATTTCCACTAGGCTTTCATTTATTATAACAAGTACACGTCATCCTACACACGGGCCACATTCAATAAGGCAACCTGTATTTAAAGCAATAATCTTTAATGTTTGTGTTTTTGTACTGCTATCATGCAAAATGTGTCTACACATGTTTTAAGCAAACTTGAACACTTCAGTATTCTGTATGCATGTCCTGCTGTGTCATATTTCCTATTGTTAATCTAATTGCACCTGTCTTTTTTTTTCGTAACTGTTTCTGTTTTCTGTTGTTTTAGGACAATTCTGGAGAAAATGAGCCTGCTTGGATAAGTTACTCCCCAAAAAGGCCAAAAAGAAATGGGGGAACTTTGGAAAAAAAAAAAGTAATCTAATACACACCTTTGCTAAAATTCATGTGTGTGTTTTTATGATATTCATGGGTTATTTACTCTGCCTTAGGACAGCGAGTGTTCTCAGATGGGTGAGGGAGTATGTGGGAAACCCACTGCTGAAACCTGGCACTTATTTGTCCTCATGGATGAGGTGTTAGGACAAAGGCCTTAACAAATCCCCCCGTCCTAATTGCCTCCATCCCTGAGGAAACACCGGGGCCAAGTTCAGCAATGGGTGACCGTGAGGAAGATGAGCCTGCACCACCACCACCAGCCAAAAAAAAAAACGGGCCCGTGAGGATGAGCTGGTGGAGCTACTACGTAAAGACATGACGTTCCAGAGGGAGACGGAGGAGAGAAGGGCTCAAGAAAGCCACAAGAGAATAGACCGACTGTTTTCTCTTCTTGAGATAATGGACAACAAATAAGTTATTTATTAACCATTCTCTCAAGAAGAGAAAACAGCTGGAAAATTGGTTCTTTCAAATTGTCTTAAGTTGGATTACCAATGAAATGGCCTAATTTGTGTACTGTTTGTTTTTCAGTTAAAAATTAAATAAGTTCTTTGCATTATTTTTGTCATGTAGTTTAACTAAAGTGCCTGAGTACTATTTTACTATTTTTATTTAAGTACTTTCTTTACTTTTTTTAATTATGCGTGGAAATAAAATAATTCTCCTTTACGTTGCTTCTTTTTTTCACTTATACTTCTTACATAACATTATTTTGATAGAAACATTGAAATACATTTCTTTTTGGTCTTGAAAATTTGTGTTACATTAAAACAAATAATTCAAAACATGAGTGAAACTACTTTTAACAGCTTTTTACAACACAACTTAAACCGGGATCACACTACAGGATTTTTTGCCTGATTTTGCCCCGATTTTTCCCTCCTGAGAATCAGAGCAAAAATCTTGTCAAGCACCTTGATCAGTCCTGATGTTCGGCATGGATTACCTGGTAATGTGAGGCGTTCACAGAACAAATCTTGCACCTCCTGATCTGCTCTCACACAAATCGGACTGCCCCGATCATATCAAACATGTTTGATATTCAGGATTTTAAATCAGCATGATCACGGCTATGATTGCGTCAGTACTTTCTTGATGCGCTTCCTCTGTCATGTCATGATAATCTTAATATCTTGTAATGTGTGTGTAGCACCCTCAACGCCTGATGGGAGAACAGGTGGTATAAACAGTTAAGAAGAAACCACAAGAGACAGAGCTGCTGGGTCTTCTTCTGAAGCTGTGTTTTAACTGAGCAACATGCAGAAATAATAAAAGAATTTCCTTCTCATAACATCGGACATATCACAAATGGCAATTAGTAACAATTAACAATAATGTAACATTAACTTGTCCATGTTGCATGTTGTTTTTTATGAAAAGGGGGTAAAATAAAATACAGCTTTCATTCAATTAGTGTTTCACACATTTTATGAATGGTTATGAAACAAATCATCTTTAAGGACAGTTAAAAACACAGATAACGTACAACTTACTGTAGTAACATTTCTTGTCACACTAATTAACTGATAGCATATATAACTAGATAAAAAGTTTGTTAGCAAACTTTAAGTTGGCTTGAGAAAGCCTAGCCAGTAAGTTTTAAGTAGTTTTAAAAGCTTTTAGTTTAAAGAAAGTTTAAAGGTTTTCAGTTTGAAATAGTTTTAGTTTGATTGATAAAGTTTGAAGATAGATAGGCTAGATAGATATAAATAAAGAAAAAAAGAAAAATTAGTTAGAAAGAAAGAAAGAAAGATTAGTTAGAAAGAAAGAAACATTAGTTAGAAAGAAAGAAGAAAGATAAAAAAGAAAGATTAGTTAGAAAGAAAGAAAAAAGAAAGATTAGTAAGAAAGAAAAGTAAGAAAGAAAGAAAAGTAAAAAAGAAAAAAAGAAAGATTAGTTAGAAAGAAAAGTAAGCAAGAAAGAAAAGAAAGATTAGTTAGAAAGAAAGAAAAAGAAAAAAGATTAGCTAGAAAGAAAGAAGAAAGACTGGTTAGAAAGAAAGAAAGAAAGAAAAAAGAAAGATTAGTTAGAACGAAAGAAAAAAGAAAGATTTGTTAGAAAGGAAAGAAAGATTAGTTAGAAAGATTAGATTAGAAAGAAAGCATGTTGCTAGCATGATAGAAAGCAAGTCGCTAACATGGTTTTAGCATGATTAGCAAGTCGCCAACATGATTCTAGCATGACTAGCAAGTCGCTAGCATGATTTTAGCAAGTCACTAGCATGATTTTAGCATTACTAGCAAGTCCCTAGCATGATTTTAGCATGATTAGCAAGTCGCTAGCATGATTTTAACATGACTAGCAAGTCGCTAACATGATTTTAGCAAGTCGTTAGTATGATTTTAGCATGACTAGCAAGTCGCTAGCATGATTTTAACATGACTAGCAAGTCACTAGCATGATTTTAGCATGACTAGCAAGTCGCTAGCATGATTTTAGGATGACTAGCAAATCATTAGCATGATTTTAACATGACTAGCAAGTCACTAGCATGATTTTAGCATGACTAGCAAGTCGCTAGCATGATTTTAGCATGACTAGCAAGTCGCTAGCATGATTTTAGCATGACTAGCAAGTCACTAGCATGATTTTAGCATGACTAGCAAAGTCGCTAGCAGGATTTAAGCATGACTAGCAAGTCGCTAGCATGATTTTAGCATGACTAGCAAGTCGCTAACATGATTTTAGCATGACTAGCAAGTCGCTAGCATGATTTTAGCATTACTAGCAAGTTGCTAGCATGATTTTAACATTACTAGCAAGTCGTTAGCATGATTTTAACATTATTTTAGCATGATTAACAAGTCGCTAGCATGATGTTAGCATGACTAGCAAGTCGCTAGCATTATTTTAGCATGATTAACAAGTCGCTAAGATGATTTTAAGATGACTAGTAAGTCGCTAGCATGATTTCACGTCTTTTCACCTTCGCCGATGAATAGCTAAGTCGCCAAGATGATTTTAAAGATTACTAGCAAGTCCCTAAGATGATTTTAAGATGATTGCTAGTTGTTGGGGCATGATTTTAGCATGACTAGCAAGTCGCCAAGATGATTTTGGAAGAAGTCGTTAAGATGATTTTAAGATGACTCAAAGTGTCGCTAGCAATATTTTAGCATGATTACCGTCACAAGATGATTTTGTAGCATGACTAGCAAGTCGCTAGCATGATTTTAGCATTACTATAAGTCCCTAGCATGATTTTTAGCATGATTAGCAAGTTGCTAGCATGATTTTAGCATGACTAGCAAATCGCAAGCATGATTTTAGCATGACTAGCAAGTTGCTAACATTATTTTAACATGATTAGCAAGTCGCTAGCATGATTTTAGCATTATTTTAACATGATTAACAAGTCGCTAGCATGATTTTAGTAACATTTATCAACAACTCACAACCGACAATGGCAGACTAGGCCCTAATATATACACACACACACACACACACACACACACACACACACACACACACACACACACACACACACGATCAAACAGGAAATGGAACACAGCTGAACCAGGTATAAACTAATAAACACAGCATGATGGGAAATGGAGTCCATCACCAAAACAACAGGCAGAAACACAAAACCACACAGGAACACCCTCTAATGCCTCACTGTGGTGCAGGCAACTGGGTGTGACAGTTACGCTAGATAATACTGTGAGTTGGTGCTGAAATATATGAATGAGCCTACAAAGATGACCGGTCATTCCCTTCTCAACTTCTGGCAGGAGATGTCAGGAAGCTGCTGGCAATCCCAGCAACAAGTACCCTGTCAGAGAGGAGCTTCAGTGTTGCTGGAAGATTAATTGAGGTGAGGTGTGTGTGTGTGTATATGGATGGATGATTTGCTTCAAATTCAACATGAACCACACTGTGCATTGGTTAACACTCTGGTTGTGTTCAGACCTTGTGGTGTTCCCAATCAAAAATGACCAAAATGACAAACAATTGCTTATAAATCTCTCATTATGCTATATTATCACCAAATATTGGATTCAATCTTTTTGTCAACTTCTTTCATTTAGGATGGGTTTTGTGTTTATATTTGCATTTGATTACTTCTGGCCTCATTTATCCGAAAGTAGGCAAAAATGTACAAAACTGCACAAAGTCACACTTGTCAAAAATGGCCGGCTATTGAAAGTGAATGGGGAAGAATGAAAGTAAGAGAAACAACTAGTGTTCAGGAGCATTTTGTGCTTACAAACATAAAGGCCTTGGACCTGTGCATATATAGATGCATGTATACTTGTGCTATCTCACACACACACACACACACACACACACACACACAAACTATTGTGAGTATTATACCTATTTCATCCTACCTTGAACTGGATGTAATATGCTTTTATCATAACTCTCTCTTACACACACACGCTCAGACTGCCTTGTCTTTAGCCTAGGTTTTGAGGCTTTCATGTTCTTACAGAGTAGACGAAAGTTTACAAATAAATGCTTTAGCACAGAGAGAGCTTCAGCTTGTTTCATGATATTGTCTGTTTGACAGTGTCAGTGTGCAGGATATATGCAACTAAAATATAACAGTTTTGGTTTGTTGTTCCATGAAATGTTATAATGTAAATAATCTTATTTGATGTGTTTCTTGTATGTCACAATGATGAGATTTAACGAGAACAGCGTAAGTGTTACTTTGTGCCCCTTTTCAGAAAATAAAATCATTTCAAAATAGAGATCCTGTTTTTTGTGATCTTCCCCATTCACTTTTTAATGGCTGGCCATTTTAACGAGTTTGACTTTGTGCAATTTTGTACAAAATAAAAGCATTTAAAAGCAAACTTCATGATTAAACATTAAAGCACACTAGTGTGAGAAACTTTTTATCTAGTATTGTGAAAATTATTCACAAAAAAAGCTTTCACACTCAAACAAATAGGTGCCTACTTTCAGGTAAATGAAGCCTATGATTAATCAGATGCAAACAGAAACACAAAACCAGTCCTAAATGAAAGAAAAAACAAAAAACAAAAATTGAATCCAATATTTGGTGATAAAAATATAGCATAATGAGAGATTTATAAGCATGTGACACTGTCACACAGGACATGTTTTAACCTGCTCAATATATTATAATGATTTTATGTATATTTGAGTTTTAATAGGTTTTCATGTTGTCTTAGCCATTTTATTCCTCTTAAACATTTTAATGTGTCTGTAAGACATTCTGGGTCTGCCTGTCATGTGACTCATCACATGATGGGAAACAGGAACTGAACCTATAAAGGAGGCAGCATGTCAAACAATCAGGGTCATTGACCAAACACATGTTCGATTGAGGAAATCTTTTTAAGGATTTACAATTCCAGCTTCACCCTTGTCTTGGATTATCACTTGTTGGACTGTGTATACACCGGTGGACACTTTTATATTGGAACTTTCAACATGCTGGATTTCTTATGGACTGTTTTAGGGTATGGTGCAAATGGACTCCATGCTTTTAACAACCTAAGTTATTCTAGTTTTACTGTTGTTTTAAGTTTCTTGTATATTTATGTAAAAACACTTTATTTACTCATTGTACTTTTGTTGTTGTCTCATCTTTTTAAAACACTTATTTTATCTCAAACAGTATAATCTGACCCCATTTTAACAAATGTAATTTGACCAATAGGGCTGAACGTTACAAGCAATTGTTTGGAGTCTGGTCATTTTTGACTGGGAACACCACTTTTCTTTTTGCAATTTTGTAAAAAAGCGTGCAAAGTTTTAGAATTTATCTCATATTGTGAAAATTATTCATAAATTTTTTTTTTTTTTGTTTTCACTCAAAAAACGAGGTGCCTTCTCTCAGAAAACTGAGGCCTACTATTAATCAGAAGCAAATAGAAACACAAAATCAGTCCTAAATGAAAGAAAACAAGTTGACAAAAAGAATGAATCTAATGAATCTTCCTGGTCATTTTTGACCAGGAACACCACAAGTGTGACTAAGTGAAATAAAACCCACCAAAAATTGCGAAAAATTTGAAAAAAAATTCTGACATGTACTTATACCCTGTGTAAACAATGCCAGTAAGTTTGAGTCCAATGCGATAAGAATAACTAGTATTTTTGGGAAAAAGAAAATCTTTTCCGGTTCAATTTGACCCAAACACAACCAAAGGGTTAAGATGACTTTCAGTTCAATAAGATAACATAAATGACATTTTGGATTTTTATTCAACTAACCTGGGCATGCTGTGATCTGTACTGTATTGTTTTTTTACTGTAACTGACAGATTCCAGCAAAAACACAGGAGTGGGAGGGAATGGGAGTCATTCTTCTGGGGTTGGGACGGGACTGGATTTTCCCCCAATTTTTTTTAATGGGATTGGGATGGGACGGGATTTTTTTTTTTTTTGTGGTAGTGAAATGGGAGAGGTTTGAAAATCCAGTCCTGTGTCACCCTCTAATCCCCATGAAGTGATAAGACAGTCATAAATATATTTCCAGTATGCTTTATCACACATTTTGGCTTTCTGTGGTAAACCAAGATTATTGCAGTTACAATAATTCAGACTAACTGAAATCAGCCTGGCTTACTTGGTAAATGTGCTTTTATGAACTTGGTAAATGTGTTTTATGATTTTGTGCCTCTCTGCAATAGACCACCAGCCGCAGCTCATTCTGGAGGAGATGTGGATGCATAGGAAAGAGCAGAGGTCCGGGGTGTGGACCCCCTGGCTGTTTTGGCAATTGGCAAGCACCAGTGACTTGAACTTGATGTGAGCTGTGACTGGTAGCTATGTGGTGTGACATGAGCTCTCTTGAGTTCATTGAAAACAAGACATGCTGCTGCATTTTGAATCATCTGCAAAGGTATGACCGCACATGTTGGAAGTCCGGCCAGAAGAGCACTGCAATAGTCCAGCCTATAAATGACAAGGGCCTGGACGAGAAGCTGTGTTGCATGTTCTTCTAGGAAGTCTCTGATCTTCCTGATGTTGTGTAGTGCAAACCTGTAAGATCGTGCTGATTTTGCAAAATGATCTCTAAAGGTCAGCAGATCATCAAGATGATCACCACAAGATTCTTTGGCCGAACTTGGTACCATGGGGGATCTACCTCTGAGACTACTGACCAAAATACTTAACATAAGTGTGGTACATATTCAGGTGCAAAATATGAGGCAGTATCACATTGTCTGATGATTGACTGGGTAAGTCTTAAGCAGAATATTATGTTGTGGCAATGTTTACCTGATTTCATGTGAAATGACTTTGACAATGACAATTTATTTATATAGTACACTTAAAAACAACCCACGTTGACCAGTGTGCTTTACAATGGCTAAAACCACAAACAACAAGAATTAAAAAACAGAAGACAAAACCAATTAAAATAGTAATAGAGTAAAAGAAAAATGGTTCAACAAGATTAAAACTGTAAAATGCAGTAGATGCTTCAAGTATTAAATGCTTTACCAAAATTTACAGACAGACAAAAATAATGCCAGTCTAATTGAGATGGGCAAGTCATTCCAAAGTCTGGGGGCAGCTACAGAAAAGGCACTGTCACCCCTACATTTTAACCTTGACTTGGGAATTGACAAAAGTCTCTGATTTGTTGACCTGAGTAATCTGGTTAAATGGTGCTCAGTCAGTAGGACAGAAAGGTAAGATGGAGTCATACCATTTAATGTTTTTTAAACAAAAGGTAATATTTTAAAATCCACTCTGTAGTGCACTGGCAACCAGTGTAATGAATGTAAGATCAGGGTAATATGATCCCGTTTATGAGCACCTGTTAAAAGTCTTGCGGCCGCATTTTGGACTAATTGTAATCGGGACATAGCTGAATGACTAATCCCAATGTAAATAGAGCAGGGCTGCGTTCGAAACAGCATACTTTCCTACTATATAGTAGGCGAGAATTAGTAGGCGAGTGCACTCATTCTCGCGAGATTCGGACGTACGTATACTTAATTTGCGTTCTAATATGCCTACTTACCTACTATATAGTAGGCAAAAAGAGTATGTGAAGAAAGAAGTATGTTTGAAACCTAAAAGAGTAGGCGAGAAATCCCCGGATGTCCTACTGCTTCAGCCCAGATTCTGGAGTGTTCATCGATGGATACTTTTCAATCCCAGGAGTCCACGGGAGAGCAATACGTCATCATCGAACGTGATTGTTTACAAATGTGAGTATTGCAAACCAAAACACGGTTCCTTGTGTTTGCTGACTTACTAAACTGTTTATTTAGGTGCAAAGACTAGACAGTAACGTTATAGTATATTGTAATTTTGCTGTAAAAACATGTTTAATTGTGTATAGCAAACAGTAGAGCTCCAGTAAGCACATGTACGTCAACAAAGTGGATTTACATAAGCCATATACATCTTCGATTACTAAATGTTTATTTAACAATTGACAGTAAAGCGTTGTAAGAGAATTGCAGATGAGCACATCACAACATGAAACGGACGTCTGAGTGAGTGATTTGTTATGTGTGCTTATGTAGAATTCACTGCTGTCAGCACTGCTTTAGTTGAATGTAAATAGTGTAAATAAACACATGCACATAAAGTAACTAAACATGAGTTCATCTATTTCATTTGTCCATTAGTACTGTTGATAACTTGACGAGCATTTGTGTTGGATAAAAAGCCAGTTAACAAATTAGCAACTAACTCAAAATGTGAATGCAGTACTGAATCACAGAGGTAACTGAATCATGTCTGGATGTTACAGGGACAGATGAGACACACATCTGCGTACCCAGAGCAGAGTGACTGATGAAGGAATGCTGCCATCAAAGGCTTTCAGTGAGTATACATTACATAAATTAATAAAACAAATCTTTTTAAATCTTAAGTACTTTATTTTATTTATTGTAACATCAAACAGAGATATTACAGCACTTTTGATTTGTGATTTCTGTGCATTTTCTGCAGATCTTTTGTGGTGGAGCAGGTGACGGCAGCATTTGTGGGAAGAAATGAAGACCTGAAACAAAAATATAAAGTAAGATCATTTTGTTACTTTAATACAGAAATAAAAAAAATGTAAATTATTGTAAAAAAGAAAAAAAGTTAAAATGAATGCTTTTGTATTATATTTGTGCTTCTTTGTATGATCTGAAGATCTGCAGACTGGTGTGAGCAGTGAAAAAGGAGAAATCCACAGCAGCATCCTGGAAATGGTCTGGTGCCATGGATGAGATCCTCCATCACTCCACCTGCCATTACTGCCTCATCTGGGCCAGATGTTGCTGTGGCCTCTTCATCCACAGTAAGTTTAGAGCCAGTGAGAGCATCTAGAAAAAGACTAAAAGACATTGAGGATGTGATTCTGTTCTGCCGGTTTCTGTTCATACAGTATTAGTCAATGGAGGCCGACTTTCAGAGGTTCCAAAAGCATCAACAAATAAAGCCATGAAACTTTTATCCAAAGTGACTTACAGTGCTCTTATTACAGGGACCCCCAATCCCCTGTAGAAAAGAGCCTTGCTCAGGTAGTTGCGAACCAGCAACCTTCTGCTTACCAGTTCAGCGGTTTAGCCCACTATAAAAGTAATAGAGCTAAAACAAAAATTAGCATGTGAGTGTAAACATGAAATTAAATTTGTCAAGAAATGGAATGCTGACAACATGAATTGTAAAATGTTGTACTCTGTTTAAATGTTTCACAGGTAGTCGAGCAGACACAGTGATAGCCAGATTGTCCCGCACATGTTCTCCCGCTCTTGCCTCAAAGTTGTGGGGTTCAGTGGTGTGTC
>VONZ01002632.1:2500-43297 GCA_012976165.1 Labeo catla | reverse complement strand
TTGGGGGCTGGTCGATATAATATGATTTTTTTTTTTTTAATTGGCCAACGACCAGCCCATAAAGCAGGGACAGCGGCCCATTGGTTCATTTTCCATACTGACACTGGGCTGGCCTAATCATCTCTTAACAGGCTCCACCCCTCCCCCTCTGTTTCTTGTGTCAGATGCAGTCAGTGGCTCAGAGCCAGAAATCAGTGGATTTAGGATGGAGAAGCAAAAGCGCAATGGCAAGGGGGGTGCGGAGAAGTTGCGGGCCAAAAAAATAAAAATTCTAGAGGTTGATGCCTCAACATGTGCAAAAATAACCGACATGTTTAGTGCTGTAGCTTCAGTTTCCAAGCCAACAGTACCTGACAACACTTTGCAAAAACAGGTGAACATAGCACATGGAGGAGAGGTGACTAGCCATGGCGGCACCCAGGCAGAGGAGCAGGTGTCTGACAGTGAAGTCAAGGAAGGACAGAGTGAGCAGGAGAGTGTAATTGAAACGGTAAGCATGGTAGCTACATGATTTAACAGGGAGGGAGTGTTAATCAGGGCGGATGCAGGAGGATAGCGTGTGTGGGCTTGGCTGGGCCACGACGAAGATGATGATGATTTACCTAAATTAATGAATATTATAATAAGACAACAAAATCGTTGTCGCTATTATAAAGTCTGTCAGATTGTCACCTACTGCACTAGCTAGCTAAAGTCAAATAACACAGCATAAGCTATTTTGCATTGTTTTTGTAGCTAGGTTAGCAGAGTTAACTTATTCAATTGCAACTTCGGCTGACCCTTTAAAACCCATAACGGCCGTCGACGGCCCTTCTCTAGAAAAACTTAGATGATGCCATTTGATTATTTTAATTATTAAATCATCTCTCTCTCTGTCCTTATGTATAGTCAAGTCAGGTTGAGTTAGCAGTGGAGGAGAGAGACAGGGAGGAACAGGCTGTAGACTACTTTGCCCGTCCTGAGCCTGCCATGATGCAGGTGTTTTTAAATCATCACCCCAAACAGGATGCTAAAAACCCTGTGGTGAAGAAGGTGTTCACCAGTAAAGATGGCAAAAGCAGAAAGTGGCTGACATATTGTCATGAACGTCATGCTTTATTTAGTTTTTTATGTCTGGCCTTCAGCAAGCCAACTGACTCCAACATTTTCATAAATGGAATGTCAGACTGGAGACATGTGCACCAGAGATCGGAAGAGCTTGAAAAAAGCATGGCACACAGAAATTATGCTGAAGCTTATTTTTTAAACTGCTCAAAAGCTGACATCAAAAACCTACTGGGGGGCAGACAGCTGACAGAGCACAGAAATCAGGTCAAGAAGAGGCGTCAGGTTTTGGAACAGGTAGTGGAGGTCGTAAAAGTGATAGGAAAGAGGGGCCTAAGCTACAGACAGGTGGAGAATGAGGCTGCGTATACCCTGGACAATGATGGCCTCGACCATGGAAATTTTTTGGAGCTGATCATTTTATTGGGAAAATATGATGTGTGTTTAAAAGAGCATCTAAGTAATGTGATTGAGAAGAACAAAAAGTTGCATGCGTCACCAGGATCAAGAGGCAGAGGTTCCCTCATCTCTCTACTGTCTAAAACGACCGTCAACTCTGTGATTGATACCATCCGGAACTTAATTCAGCAAAGCATCTCCACTGAGATCCGGAAAGCTGGAATGTTTTCTGTCCAGCTGGATACAACGCAAGACATAACAGCTCAAGACCAATGCTCAGTCATTCTGAGGTATGTGACTGATGTTGTCAATGAGAGGCTTGTCGCAGTGGTCCGGTGCAGCGCGTCCACTGGACAGTCCTTTGTCGACTTGCTAAAAGAGGTCCTTGAGCATCTGAAACTGGACTCAAGTCTGTGCATTGGAAATGCAACAGATGGTGCTTCAAATATGCAGGGGCATTACAGAGGCTTCTCTGCACTGCTGGCATCACAGTCCCCCAACCATGTACACGTATGGTGCTATTCACATGTCCTCAATCTCATGCTGTCTGATACCACTCAAATAGTGATAGAGAGTGGATCACTGTTTGATCTCCTCAATGACACAGCAGTGTTCATCAGGGAGTCATATCAGAGAGTGAACATTTGGGAGAAGGAGAGCCATGACAAGAGACACAGACGCATTGCTCCAATTGGAGAGACACGCTGGTGGGCTAAGCACGATGCTCTGAACAAAATATTTGGATCATTTGGAAAGCCTCAAGACAGTTTGTACATTGATGTGTTGTCCACACTCACAGCCATACAGGAACTGAAGACTGTGAAAGGAAATGTACGCACCAAAGCCAGAGGATACAAAGAGGGCCTACTCAGGTATGAGACAATACTGACAGCTCAATTATTCCTTAGGATATTTGAGCATACATCACCATTGTCAAAGTACCTGCAGACAGAAGGGATGGACATCCTCTCTGCCCATAGGATGGTCATGTCAACACAAGATGCCCTAAAAAAGATGGCGAGAGATTTCCAGGCTGTCAAGGCTGCTGCTGCTGATGACTTTGTGAAATGGGCAAATGAAAAACTTGAGCAGCAAGATGAGGAGACCGACATGGAAGTGGAGGCTGCACTGCCACAGAAAAGAAGAAAGAAGAAGAAAGCCAGGCCGGGTGAGATGTCTCAGGATGACACCATAATTGATGCTGAGAGAGCCTACGAGGTAAAGGTTCATAACCAAATTGTTGATACAGCTATTGAGGCCATCCACCAAAGATTTCTGACACATGGCACTCTTTATGCAGATTTGTTCATTCCCAAAAACTTCTCCCTGATCCGAAACCATGCTCTTCCTAAATCTGCACTTGAAGACCTCAGCAAGTGCCTGGTTAAATTTGATGATAGGGCAACAGTTGACAACCTGCAGTATGAGCTGAAAAGCTTAGCGGGACAGTGGGACAAGCTGAAAGAGTCACCACTGGATGAATATGTGACCAGGACAGTGGAGGATGGACCTGATGGAAAGGAAGAGGACATGGAAATCATCAACAAAAGCTGTGCCTCCTGCAAAGACTGCCCACTGTGCTGCTATCAGATTCTCCAGAGATTCAACATGCTCACTGATGCATATCCCCTGCTTGGACTTGCGTACAAGTTTTTGTTGACACATTCAATAACCCAGGTGGCCTGCGAACGATCATTTTCAACCCTAAAATATATCAAAAGCAGACTGAGGAGCAGCCTGTCTGCCAGCAAATTGGAAGCCTTCATGTTGATGGCCACTGAAAAGGACATCCTTGTGGCTTTGGACACCGACACTGTAATAGACAGAGTTGCAGAGAAGAGCAAGCTACTGAGGAAACTGCTGCTATTGTAAGGTGAGATGAGATTATTTATATTATTAAAAAAAATATTCATAATATTGTAGACTGAAAATGTTGACTCATTATCTCCCTCTCTCTCTCTCTCTTTTAGGATGCCCTCACTTTTGTAGTTCATTGTTTTTGAGGATGTTCAGAGCACCATGGAGCTATTTCCACCAAGTAAGTCTAAAATATGTGCAACCATCTCTCTACATTGTTATATATTAAAGATACTTGTATGGTGATCATTTTACTCATTCAGTTATCATTCTTGTCCCTCTCTCTCTTTTAGGATGCCCTCACTTTTGTAGTTCATTGTTTTTGAGGATGTTCAGAGCACCATGGGAGTAAAGAGAGAGTGAGTACACTGGTCCATGGCACTTAGTTCTCAGCTTTGTAGGGGTTTTTGGAAATGGAACAGTAGATATGCATATCTACAGGGACCGCAAGGATGGTGTACTTGTTGGTTGTGTCCGACCGATTCTGGTGGGCCGGTCTGAGCAAAAATGCCAGGGCCCTTTTTTTGTCCCAGTCCAGCCCTGTCTCTTCCCCGTGCATGCACGCTGGTGTCCTCGTGGGTCCAGGAAGGGTGCGTCGAGGGAACGGACGCCGCCGAATGGACGTGAGACGGCTGACGGGCCAGGATGCAGGGCCGTTCCAGAAGTGCCGTAGTGGAAAGTCCGTGGAAGGTGGATGATGCCGCTCAGAAGAAGCCGCCCCCCTGTGTATCACGGACTTCAGCGTGTGCGGCCGCCGGACTCCGCCCCTTACCTGGACCCTTCCCTTCTGAACACTGCCCCTCCTTCACGGAACCCCTTCACGCCGAGGACACCAGATCTCCCTGTTTATTTTGGACACTTTTTCCCCCTTTTGGACACTTTTTGTTGATATTGTTTAATAAAAGCCTCTCCGAGGCTTGACGTCTCGCCCACTGTGTCTGTCGCTTTGCTCCATCCCGTGACAATATATATTATGTATGCATGTGATATATATATATATATATAAATATATATATATATATATATATATATATAGTATGTATGTATATATATATACATATACACACATACATATACATACAGTATGTATATATATACACATACACACATATATATACGTACATATTTGATGCGATCTAGGAAAACCCAACACATGATGAATTTTTTTTTATATGAAAGCTGGATTCAAGCCCTTTCCAAAACTGTTTTTATTTTGTTCATAGCTTGAACGTAACCAAAGCTATGGCTATCTTAAGTTGGCTGATAGCGATGATTTTCAGGAATAGAATTGAAATGAAAAAACGGCTTTAAAGTGAGACGACTTTCACTTTACGGTTTTAACCAGAGCTTTCAGTCAAGTTAGGAGCACTACACTGCATCATTACACAGACTAACATCGGAACTTACAGACCTGCAAACAACGTCTGTTTTGAATAATGCAGCCTACCTTGTAGTAAAAGCGAGCGCAACGCAACTGTTTGCGCACTGTGCATAAAACAGACTGTCATCCGACTCCTCCTCTTTAGTAACTTCATGATCCGATCCTTCATCTCTGGATGTGAAATAGTCCATTATAACATCATTTAGGGCACTGACATCACCAAGATTGAGCAGATTGAGACGAGTAAGATCGTTAAGTGAGCAGCTGCAGTACTTTAGACGGCGTTGTTGCGCTCCGCCATCTCACGATATTTAAAAAATTAATATATAAAACTTTGCGTGCTGTAGTTTACACAGGACTGGCGGAGAATGTGAATTATACACCTTTACTAAATATGTTACGTGGTTTATTTTGATAGGTTAACTGTTTTTGTGGTGTTAAGGGAAAGCACTTCAGCAGCGCGTTCTAAACATAAGAGGAAGACACAGTCATTTGTGCTTGCTGCAATAAATAGCTATTTTTCTGCACTAAACAAATGAATTTCGCCGAGATATTTTCAGAGATGACAGACAAGATGTTATAGAATAATAATTTAATGAAAACCTAATTTTTTACCAAAAAAATGACATTCGACCTATTTTTCTAATTTCCTGAAAACGTCCCAGCGCGACATCCTACAGGTTTTCCCAGATCGCATATACATGTAGAACGGAGCCCTAACATCGCTATATGACGATCATATTTAAATTATAATTCGATATATTTGATTCAGTGTTGCATTTTATAAGCAAAGACTTGGTATACTTTATAATAAGCATCAATATTTGACAACATAAACCTTGTCTTGATATATTTTTGTCTTGACATGTTGAAACCAAACACTTACATTTTCAAATGCTATTCAGCTGTCAAGTTTTACACTAAAACTTTTCTAATATTTCTAATTCATATTCATCCCAAGCCAATAACAACAACGGAAGCCGCGCTCCTAGAGATTTGAAACGCAGCTTCAGATGTGTTCTTAGTTTTAGCAAGGATTGTCATAAATCTCTTTCCTGATGTTTTTAAAATCAAGCCAGTGTCTATAAAAATACTGGCGTGAACATGAGACTTATGACAGGTCTGAATCCAGAAAAAGAGACTTGAATTAGGAAAAAAATTATATATATTGTTACGACCCGGGGTAGCACCTGTTCCCTAATCGGGATCTGTTCGCCTCTAGGTGGCGTGGGCTCTGTTGTTGTGTTATGTATTCGTTTAATTTTGCGCCTTCGTATTGTTTCAGTTGTGTTCAGTTGTGTTCAGTTGTTTCAGTTGTGATTTTTTTGTCGCTAGATGGCGCTTGTGTTGTCTTCTGTTCTTTTGTACGTTTTGCAGGGTGGAGACAAGCCGCAGGTGAAAGGGGTTACCTGTGATGAATCAACTAACAAAAGGATTTGTGTCCTCCAACGTGTGTGTCCGATCTGAGCTTGACTTCTCTCCAGCACCAGTTTTTGTTTTCTTTTGATACTTTATCTTTTGTTTTCTTGTTTTTGTTTAACTTGACTATGAATTACTTTAAACAAATGTTTATTTTGATTTAACTTACTTTGTGCATGGCTTCTCCATTTAATGTTACACTGCTGTGAGCCAGGTAGTTTGTAACAATATACATACAGCATTACCACTAATTAAAAACTATGTGAATTTAATGAATATATAGTTCTCAATCATATGACAATCATATAAATATATTAATATGACAATTATATTTAAATTATAATTACAATCAATCATAAGAATTATTTTAATAATTAATTAATTAATATTTAATGTTACATTTTATATATTGCCCAAAGTTTGGGCAACCTTGTAAATTTTCATCATTTTCCTTTATAAATCATTGGTTGTCTGGATAAGAAATTTCAGTTAAATATATCATATAGGAGACAAACACAGTGATATTTGAGAAGTGAAATAAAGTTTATATGATTTATGGAAAGTGTGCAAGAATTATTTAAACAAAATTAGGCATGTGCATACATTTAGGCACCACAAAAGAAAAATTAACTCAATATTTTGTGCATCCTCGTTTTGCAGAAATAACAGCCTCTAAACACTTTCTATAGCTTCCAATTAGAGTCTGGATTCTGGCAGAAGGTATTTTGGACCATTCTTCTTTACAAAACATCTCCAGTTAAGTCAGGTTTGATGGTTTCCGAGCATGGACAGCCCGCTTTAAATCACACCACAAATTTTCAATAATATTCAGGTCTGGGGACTGAGATGGCCATTCCAGAATGTTGTACTTGTTCCTCTGCATGAATGCCTTAGTAGATTTTGAGCAGTGTTTAGGGTCGTTGTCTTGTTGAAAGATCCAGCCCCGGCGCAACTTCAACTTTGTCACTGATTCCTGGACATTGTTCTCCAGAATCTGCTGATACTGAGTGGAATCCATGCAACCCTCAACTTTAACAAGATTCCCAGTCCCTGCACTGGCCACACAGCCCCACAGCATGATGGAACCACCACCAAATTTTACTGTAGGTAGCAAGTGTTTTTCTTGGAATGCTGTGTTGTTTTTCCGCCATGCATAACGCCCCTTGTTTTGCCCAAATAACTCTATTTTAGTTTCATCAGTCCACAGCACCTTATTCCAAAATGAAGCTGGCTTGTCCAAATGTGCTTTAGCATACCTCAAGTGACACCGTTTGTGGCGTGTGCAGAGAAAAGGCTTTTTCCGCATTACTCGTCCATACAGCATCTCCTTGTGTAAAGTGCGCTGAATAGTTGAACGATGCACAGTGACACTATCTGCAGCAAGATGATGTTGTAGGTCTTTGGAGCTGGTCTGTGGGTTGAGTGTGACTGTTCTCACCATCCTGCGCCTCTGCTTATCTGAGATTTTTCTTGGTCTGCCACTTCGGGCCTTAACTAGAACTGTGCCTCTGGTCTTCCAATTCCTCACGATGTTCCTCACAGTTAAAACTGAGAGCTTAAATCTCTGAGACAGCTTTCTGTATCCTTCCCCTAAACCAGTGGTTCTCAACCTTTTTTGGGCCAGTGCCCCCCACCCATTATCCAGGTCCCTCACCGCCCCCCATCAAATAAATCATAGTATAATTGTCCTCACTGAATATTAAAGTTGATTATTATTATTTTGTGTTTATAATGATGACTGTTATTATATTTACAGTAATTCAAATGTATGGGGTCATTATGATTTTTAGGAAATTACTTTATTTCAAGGATGCATTGAATTGATCAAAAAGACAGTGAAGTACTTTTTTACAGTAAATTATTTTAAAATAAGTGTAATAACATTCATTTACAGATTTTTTAAGCATGTTGGTGGTTTTCATTGCTACAGCTTCAGTGTTGTTGAGATGCGGATATATCTTGTTGCCCCAAATTTTAAAAAGACTAAATAAAAATGACATAGTGGACATTGTTATTTTGGTGAGTATATACCACATTTACACATAAACTCTACTTTACTATATTTCATAGATTTTGTGAGACTATTTCAAAGTTTACTTAAAAAAAACTACGTACAACCCTAATTCTAGAAAAGTTGGGACATTTAGTAAAATGATAAAATTTGTGATTTGTTCATTCTATTTAACTTTTATTTAATTGACAAAAGTACAAAGAACAGATTTCCAAAGTTTTGCACTGACCAACTTAATTGTATTTTGTAAATATAAACATATTTATTTATAAAATATTTATTTATTTATTTGAAGTATGCATCCCATTCCAAAAAAGTTGGGACAGAGGCAAAATAAAAGTGAAAATGTTATAGAATAACCAAATAAACTGCTTTGAAACACAGCAAGCAGGTGAATTGGTAATAGGTGAGGGCATCATTTTTGATGGAGCTTCTCAGCAAAGCTGGATCATGGCTCAAAATTTGTTTATATTAACAAAATAAAACTAAGTTGGCCAGTGAAAACATTGGATTTTTTCTTTGTACTAAAGTCAATTAAATAAAATCTAAAGAGAACAAATGACATGTTGTTAATTTTATGGCATATCACAAAACGCCCCAACTTTTAATTGGGGTTGTAGAAAGATGGGAAACATATGCTCCTCATTTTAAAACTGGTTACTATTTTAGCGCTGTCCTGATTTATATATTTGTTATAGTCAATTAAATTTCAAATCTTGTTTTTGTCAGTGTGTTGTGCCAGCTATAATAATAATAAGAAGAAATGTTTCTTAAGCAACAATCAGCATAATTTCTGAAAGATCATGTGACACTGAAAGCTGTAGTAATATACTGTAGCTTAGCATGACAAGAAAACACATTTTAAAATATATTCAAATAGAAAGCTTTTTTTTTCAAATGGTAGATTTACTGTTTTTACTGTAGGCTGTTTATTTACAAATGCAACCTTTTTTATGAACCCATTAACAAATCATACAAATAATAAACGCTTTAGAAATTTGGTATTCAAACCAACCGCAGCCAATCAGCAAACAACAATTATTAATATTAATTTTTCTAAACAAGGAAAACATCTCTTGCTTTATCGTGCCTAAATGCTTGCTATTGTTTTGGCGCAGCAGCTGCGCTACAGAAAGGCAAACAAACACTAAAGTACTGAAGTCGCTAGGAAATGCTAAGGAAATGATACACCGTCAAGTCTAGGAGCGGGAGTATTGGTTTAAACTAGCAGCGAACAGCACTACTACACTGGCCGCGAACAGCGCGACACGTTGTGTTAAAGCACATCGATCCCGTTATAATCAGTCTTTCAGAAACAACTGAGCGCGAGCGCTACAGTAAACGGATGCCGCGTTCTATTTCTGTCTGCGGGATTCCACGCGCCTGCGCTACCGAAAAATTGAAAAATGGATATAGAAAGTGCGTTTTGATGTATCCAGTGTAGAGACGGCGTTAGGATGTGGCAGACCATTTTCTTTTGCAAGTTCCAGCTCATACATCTTTGGTGTAAACTCGTCTTGACCAAACGCCCCCCAAGAACAGCTCAACGCCCCCCTTTCAAAAATATTGTTTCCAGCGCCCCCCGGTGCTGTCAGAACGCCCCCGTTGAGAAACACTACCCTAAACCATGATGTTCAACAATCATTGTTTTCAGGTCATCTGAGAGTTGTTTTGAGGCTCCCATGTTGCCACTCCCATGTTGTAATGTGCTGTATGCCGATAAACTTTTCTCAAAGACATTTTTTTCCACTGGCCATGCGGAACAGACGAGAGCGCTGTGCAATTAATGTTACCCCTAAACTTTTTCTCAGAGAGATAACGGTATTTCCTTTCACTCGCGATGCGGAGCAGACAGGGCAGTTGGTTTTATTAAGGAAAACACAGAAAGTAAGTGTTTTACCTCATTTACATTATGTATAATAATTATGACCACTGTATTTCTGTGTTGTGCTCTCCTAAACTTTTACTCAGAGAGATATTTTCTTTCAGTCACGATGCGGAGCAGATGGGAAAGTTGGTTTTGCCAAAAATAAGTGTTTTACTTCGTTTACATTATGTGTTATATTACTTCATGATAATATTAATATGCTGTGTGCACCTAAACATTTCTCATAGATCTGAATTGCTATGCAGTGCTGAGGTAAAGGCTGCTTTTAACAGGGAAACACTAGAATTAAGTGTTTTATCTCATTTAAAATATGTATTTAAGTAAGTGTTTTACTTCATTTACATTATGTGTTTCATAAGATAATATTACTTGATGATATTTATATGATGTGCGCCCTAAATGATCCTAAATTTTCTCACAGATATTAATTGCTATGCAGTTCTGACGTGGAGGTCGCTTTTAACAGGGAAACACTTGAAGTGTTTTTTGAAACACTTGAATGTGTGTTTTATAACGTCATATGGATTTATAGTGATATTTATGTGCTGTGCTCTCCTGAACTTTTTCTCAGAGAGATATTTTCTTTCAATCACAATGTGGAGCAGATGGGAAAGTTGGTTTTATCAAGGAAAATGCCAAAAGTAAGTGTTTTACTTTGTTTACATTATGTGTAATATTACTTCATGATGATATTAATATGCTGTGTGCCCCTAAACACTAGAAAGCAAAACACTAGAAGTAAGTGTTTTATCTTATTTAAAATATGTATATAAGTAAGTGTTGAACTTCATTTCCATTATGTATTTTATAAGATAATATTACTTTATGATGACATTTATACATTCTGCGTGACATCTGCTTGCTTTAATGGGCGCGCACACTGAACATTGAAGTCTGAAGCGGAAGGAGTTACCATAGAAATGGGGCGGAAACTCAACTGTCGAGCAGCAAAACACGTCTTCCACTGATGTTTTCACAAATTTCAAGTAAGTTTAGTCTCTAATATTACACAAATAGTACATGCATGTGTTCCTGACACTTTCTTTCATGTAAATGATACACTTCTGTTGAATATTTACTTTATAGAAATGGTTTATTGTCTTCAGAAAAAGTCTGTTAGCATCTGAACTGTAATGCTAACTATAAGAGGTAAGTTAGGTTAACTATTGACTTGAGCTCTTGTTTATGAAAGTTTGGGCTTTTAATGTCATCTTAATTAATGTTACTTGCTGTTTAGCTTTTTTTTTTTTTATAAAGGTTTTGCAGGCAATTTGTCACTGGATGAAAGGAAGTAAGCTAATTTATTTAACCTAGAAGTATGCAATATACAGTTAATCGGATACAAAATTAACATGGAGTGTGAAAATGGGCTGAAAGTACTTTAAGCATGTTTTGACCTTTTATGGTAAACAAATATTGATTCCGCTTGTCCTGTGACTTCAGCAGTTTCAGAAAAAAACTTCTATGACACAGGAAAAGTTAGGAAAAGTTCCTGATTTTAAAATTTCTGAAGAGAGCTTTTCTTTTGCAAAATTATATCTATATACTTTTATGTTTGTTTGCTTGTTAGATATTTTAAAAGGAATTTAACATACAAACATAAATAACACTGTATATGAGCATTAAATAAGTAAACCTAAAAATGTAAATTCTGTTATTAAACTGTATTGTTGTGTATATTCTATATATTATTTATTTTTCTATTCTGCATTTCATCTTTGCTGTAGTTTACTTCTAATAGACCTGACATTGTATAATAAATATTGTTGACAGATTGTTTATGTTCCAGATTGTTTGTGTTCCTCCCTAGAATCTTCCATTCTAATGGCTGTGCACCAGAGTTGGAGCGTATCTCCTGCTGAAGAACATCTTTAGACATTATGAACCGTATGACTAGTAAGTAATATCTTAAACATACACTACCATTCAAAAGTTTAAGGGTCAGATTTGTCATTTATTTGAAATAAGTCTTTTATGGCAACAACTGCTGCATTTATTTGAATAAAATACAGTAAAACTGTAATATTGTGAAATTACCTTTTCTTAAATAACTATTTTCTGTTTCATTATGTTTTAAAAAGTGATCTAACCTGATTTTGCAGCATCATTATGCTTACACTGTGTCTACACTGGACGCGAGCGATGCGACAAAATACAGTAGAACCCATTATAATCATTGATGCTGTCTACACTGGATCCGGCGAGGGGCGACACGACAAATCCCATACAGCAGGGGTGCCCAACCCTGTTCCTGGAGATCGACTTTCCTGCAGAGTTTAGTTCCAACCCTAATCAAACACACCTGTCTGTAATTATCAAGCGCTCCTTGAGATCCTAATTAGTTGGTTCAGGTTTGTTTGGTCAGGGTTGGAGCTGAACTCTGCAGGAAAGTCGATCTCCAGGACCAGGGTTGAGCACCCCTGCCATACAGTAAACTGCTAGTGATCGACCGATATTGATTTTTTTATTACCGATACCGATGCCAATTATTTGCCTAATTATGTGCCTGATAACCGATATGCAGAACCGATATTTATTTATTGTTATAAAGTAAATCAGTGACTGAGTAAATTAAGCCCATACTTCACTTTGGTTTTTCCTCCTTTAAGTCATCCTAAAAAGTGTTGAAAATTAGCATATAACAAACAAATATAACAACGAAACATCATTATATTTCTCAACTGGCATGTTATATCAGAATTACTAATATTGTTTTCGTCGTTCTATTCTGAAATGCCTGCTGACAGCACGGTTTATCTATGCATTTACATAGAAGTATGTTCAAACTGTGATCACTGGCAAAGATAATACATAATTTCCAAGGAGTTGTACATATTTAGAAGTGTATTAGAAAAATAATGGTTATATAGTACGTGTTAAAATAATTGAGGGTGTTTTAAACAAGTGCATCTTGCTAAAAGTTACATGCGGTAGCCGTCAGAGCATCAACCCGGTGAGTGAACTTAGAGCCCTGCATTTCACCCCGAGCCCGATGGGCCCCGACTTTTTTACGTCCCTAGGGCCGGGCTTTGGGCCAATATTCACGTCATAGCTCAGATGCTTTCCTTATTTTTATACTTTTGACATCCACAATTTATGGTGATGAAAAATTCCCCGCTGGTAAAAACAACACAAAACTTCACTTTCACTTTTGAGACGGCTCGGAAGGCGTTTAGCGTCTCCATCAGCGAGCGCGCCTTCAACGCAGCGGGAAGAGATTCGCGTTCAAGTGCACGCAATAGGTAAAAAGCTTGCTGCAAAGCAAACGTAATTACCATGAATGTGTCGAGGGGAAAATAGTAAGGAGATTTTTTAGATTTATTAATAAACTGTTGTTTTGATTTCAGACAAAATTTGCCGATCCGGACTCGCCATCTTCTCTTTGGACGCGCCTTTAAAAAGCATCATTACAGATTACATAATGAAATTGAGTTTTTGTTTCGATTTAATTTATTTCGTTAAGTAATAATTTGACCTTTCTATAGGTATATTTATCATGTCTGTGAGGTTTGTATTCGCTGAGTTTGTTTATTTTTGTGAAGCGCTCCTGTTGAGACAATAGAAAGCGCATCATGATTGTTTTATAAAAGCACCGTTTAAAACGTTTTGTTGATATTGTGAGTACATACAAATAAAAGGAGACCCTTTACAGTTCCGAATGATGCATTACTCTACCTTTATGAGCAAAAATGACGGAATAATCAAATTGTTTCCACTGAAAGAAATGTTTTTAGTGATCGCGCTGGCGCCTCCGTGTCTTGTAAGCAGCTTTAGCTTCCACTCTCCGCACAAAGCATTGGGTATGTGCCTAATAGCGCAAGCTGCATAAATTAGTTACATATCAGGCATTTATGTATCACATCTAATATGAAAATTAATGGCTGTTATAATAAATAAAGTTGAGCAAAGCAAGAAAGTAGGCTATGCTTTACCTTTGCACGCAGTTGTTGTCGGGTCTCCCCTCAGGCGCGCTGCATGCGCGCATTTCTCAAAACGACCACAAGATGGCGGCGTTTATCGGTGAACCCGATATTACAAAACCGATAACCGATTATGGTAAAATGCTTAAATATCGGTGAAAATATCGGTAAATCGCTATATAGGTCGATCTCTATAAACTGATACCGCATTCTATTTATGACGAATTACATTTTACAATGTATTCGCATAGAAAAGTTATTTTAAATTGTAATAATAAACATTACTGTTTTTATTTATGATCAAATAAATGCAGTTTTCTTGGTGAACATAAGAGACTTATTTCAAAAACATAAACAAAAATGACCACAAATGTTAATAACACAAGGGATACAAATATTAGTCCATTTATTCTAATAAAGTGCAAGAAGCTCTTAAAAATATTAACGTAAACAGCTGGGATTTTTTTGTTGTTTTTTTTTTTTGTTTTTTTACCTTTGGTGATTTGTATTGTATACCAACAATGCAATGCACAATGACGTAGATTGTCTGTCTATGCTGGATGCAAACCAGAGACACTATTGAAAATTATTTAAACTTTGTGTCAGTACATGATAAATATAACGCAGCATCAGTTTGCTGTCAGGGATTTGTAGTGTTGCGCTGTGCCTCATCCAGTGTACACAGCCTCACTGATTATAATAGGTTCTATTGTATTGTGTCGTATTTTGTATGCATTTTGCTCACGGTGTTAAAACTGGTATGATGCCATTCATAACTAATAGGACTTTTCTATTTCAGAGACTGAAAATCATCAATGAAACACAAGGTAATGATAACTTATTTTAAGAATATAGTAAGACTAACAATAAATAAATAAAAAAGCATCTGTGACTTCATATTGCTTCTTAATTTTCATGTTCACTTTGCAAAGACTGGGTCTGTACTTCTGCAGTGATGTAGGATGATTTCGAAATTATTTTTCAAGTTGAGTGAGAAAATACGATTGGAGTTTTTCAACATACCTTAACTCTCTTGAGTCAGAATACACAGAGTTCAGGGAGAGAAAGGCAAGACGAGCGTTTGAGATTAAAAAGTACTTTAAATTGTATTCTTTTAATGAAAATAACTGATTGGTTCGCTAGATAAGATCCCTCTTCCTCGGCTGGAATCATTTACAACCGCATTTGGGATCGATTGAAGCCGCATTTAAACTGCATTATGGAATTTAAAAATCGGGGCACAATATCAGTCCATTATATGGAGAAAAATGCAGAAATGTTTTCCTCAAAAAACATAACGACTGAAGAAAGAAAGACATGAACATCTTGGATGACAAGGGGGTAGGTACATTATCTGTGAATCTTTGTTTTGGAAGTGGACTTCTCCTTTATGGGATGCCTTAATCACAAAATTTTTACTGTGCACTGAAATGTGTGCTCCCTAAATAGCTGTGAAAACCAGGAAGCATCGATGCTCACTACGTTACCTTATAGGAAGTTCTGAAGCTCAAAACGTAAGAGATAATTCACTACAAAATGACATGTGACCGATTTTAAAACAAACCAATATCATATTTCAGCATAAACATACATCTCTAGACAGGTAATGTCTAGTCTAGCAAACATTTACAATTTATTTATGGCTGAAATCTTGCACATTCATGTAACAAAGTATTTATCATAATGCACTGTAAATAGCATTAAAAGAGATATTCATTTTAATGCTGTGTGTAAATATCAGTAGTGATGCTGTACAGTGAGGATGGAAATAGTCACCAGTGTGTAGTGAGCCACTGTCCTTATCAATGTCTGAATTTGTAAACACAATTTATCAATTCACAACCTAGCAAACTATTAAGATGATTGAGACGCACTCTCTGTATGGCGGTGGACTTTGAGGGCCAGAGTTGAGAAGAACCCCTGACACACTAATTAGTTAATAATCACTCATGAAGAATGATTACACTTTCATTTGAACAGAAATATGCAATATTTTACTCATATTCAGTGATGTTATTATTTTCTATTCCCTTTTGTGTCAATCACAGCTAAATAAAAAGTCCACTCAGCCACAGGTCACTGCATCTTTTGCTGTGTAAGGTTTTTTTTTTTTTTTGAAATGTCAAACACATTCTCAGTATTTATATATGTTTCGACTTTTATAACCATTGTAGGGAACACTTCAGTACAGTTCTTATGTACTATCCATTTAACGTTTCAGCAGCTGAATTCTTTTAGTACTTGCATATTAATTTTAAATGTACCACATTTGCGATGCATATATATAGGAATTGACATAAAACTGTTGAAAATTCTAGAAAATTGTTCTCATGCTGTAAGTCAGTTCCCACTCTTTTGTTCATTTGTTTAAATCTAGATTAAAGACACATCTTTTTAGCCAAGCATTCAAATAATGCATCTCATAAACTTTTTCTGCAGCTATATCTGATCAAATGTTCATTATTAATCTTTTAGCTCTGGTTTAACAAATCTTCCTTTTCTTAGTTTGAACAGCAGCTACGCTAATTATGTTCCTATTTGTCCTCTGTTTTTAACTAGGAATTCATAAGCTCCAGTCTGGATCCAGAACACTTAAGAAGACATGATGCCAACCCCACAGAGGACTTCAGATGATGCCAACCCTGAAAACATACAGCACTACCGAATTCTGCTACTAATTTATAGTGTTCTTTGTCTGTTTGATTACGTCATTAATTGATCTTTACCACACATCTCTGCCATATGTACATCAAGCTACTACTACATATATTGTAAAAATGTCAATTTGGTGTAAAGCTGCTTTGCAATGATATGTATCGTGAAAAGCGCTATACAAATAAATTTGAATTGAATTGAATTGAATTGAATTATTTGTTTGTTTGTTTTTAACATTTACATTTTGGTTCTTGTTTTCTTTCTCATTTTTAGATGCTGGAGAAAAAGCAGCCAGGCTAAAGCATTTAAAGTGGAAACTTTTGTCGTGGCTCAAAAATCCAGGATTGGGATGGTGGAAGGAGCAGAAGAACCAGAAGACCAGAGATCAGGAAGAGATCTACTGATGCTGATGATTTTTTTGGATGAGATGTGTTCTAATGCTTCCGGCTTTGCTACTGTTCGGACGCTTTTGCTTACTGCTCCGCGCTTTGCTCCGTTTATATACTTTTCTCAGACTTTAAGATTTTAACCTCAGCAGATCAGCACAGTGCTTAAACAACACATTTTTGGCACAAACACTAAATTAAAAACTTTTCGTAACTGGAATAATACTACGAAAAAAGAGACTCTTTGCCTCCCACTGCCAGCAGTTTACATTCCGGAGACGGGAAAACACAGCTGCCTACTTTCAACAGACGAGAAAGAATCTACTTGCTGCACAAACTGCCACAGACTTCTACAAAGGATTGTGGTTCTTGAAACAAAGTTACTTGCTGGACTTCCAAAACAGGCGGAACACTCAGCAGACCGTCATCACAGACCCCCTCAGCATACAGCCGGTGAGTCCCATCAACCCAGTGAATCTCAACAGTTTATAAGTGTAGAGGAACAAGCTGAAACTGATCAACACACTAATCGATGGTACAAACAGGGAGCGAGACCCAAAGGCACTCGAGACATCAGACTGTCACGAGTGTCTCGTATTGCTGCGGTTAGCATCCTCTACCCCAGATATGGCTATGACGAGGCTTGCAAAAACTGGTATTTTACCACCTCCTATACAGCTTGAAAACAGATTTAAAGCACTAATGAATGTGGGTGAAGAATCCCCAAATGTGATTGAACATGGATCGTATGAGCCAGCAGCTAACATCGCTACAAACAGGCGCTCAAGGTCGAGCAGACAGCGGCATTCAGCTCAGAGAGCAGCCAAGCCCAGGACTCTGATAGTGGGTGACTCCATTATCAGAAATATCAGTAGCAGGACTACAACTACATGCTGCTTTCCTCAAGCAACCGTCTCTGATGTGAACAAGGAACTTCGGAACATCCTAATGAAGCACAAGACTGCAAATCGAATCATCATCATCATCCATGTGGGGAAGAATGATATTCGGAAAGAGCAGTCAGAACTCCTAAAGAGGGACTTCAGTGAACTCATCGAAACACTTTGAAGACTTGAAGTTCAGCCGTTCATCAGTGGACCGCTCCCAGCAAGGGGAACTAACATGTTTTCACGGTTGCTCGGGCTGAATAAATGGCTACAAAGAACCTGCAGTCTAAAAGGAGTCAACTTCATTGACAACTTCAATCTTTTCTGGGGCCATAGACAACTGTTTAAACTGGATGGCCTCCACCCAAACAAACTTGGTGCAAGAGTGCTAAAGGACAACATCTATTTTTCACTCCGTCATCCTTCAGTAGAGTGTGCCAGTCCACCCAACATGAATAGCACTCACACACCTGGACAAAGTATGAGTGACCACAGGACTTCAAATCAGCTTCAGAGTCGTCATGTGGTCGACACATCCCACAAGGACACTGACAACGCCACACAGCCACAACAAGCACTGCTCACGGACACCATCCCGGCTGAGCCCTGCCCACAGAGCTCATCACAGACAGACTGTGACGTACTACAACAGCTCCACGACTCAGCGCAGAAGGACGACTTTCTGATAAACAGCCAGGAAAGCCAGGACAACATATTCCAGCCACTGGAAACACCAGAGCCAGAGCCCCGCTCACCAGACACATTATCCCTCTCTCCAGCATCTCTACTTCTAAGCTTCTCACAGAAAATGGAGGAACTGGTATATGCTGGAACCAGACTCTCCCACTCTTTTGCTGCAAGCCCCCAGATATCAACTAAAAAACGGCGGGCACCACAACCACCAAAGCCTGTGGGCCCAGCTCGCCCTCCTCCTCCTTCAAGAGCTCTCCGGCCGCTGCCACAACGCCAGGGCCCAAACCCTCCTCCATCTGCTGTAGGTGAACCAAAAACAACTGATAACAACTCTCAGTGATATGTGTCGGGTCCCCGCTACGATAGCAGCAACAATCAGGAATGTTTACACAACAAGCGGGAACCCAGTGTGCCTGTAGCTTTCTCTATCTCTGTTTTATCACGTGATAAGTGTAAGGCCTTCTCAAGCCGTACAGCTGACCCATCTAATCTGCAGCCTATTAGGTATCAAACTAAGACTGCTCTAGAGACAAAAAGTAATGGCATCAAGTTAGCATTTTTAAACATTCGCTCACTAAAAACTAAATAATTTCTGATCAATGACTTAATAACCACATACAACCTGGATTTTATGTTTCTAATTGAAACATGGCTTGAAGACAGCTGGAGTGCAACAGTCCTCAATGAAACAGCCCCTCCTAACTTTACTTTCATGAGTGTCTGCAGAGCTGTTAGGAGAGGTGGAGGTGTAGCATGTGTCATTTGGTCAGTACTTGTCTTTTGCATATCTAGGGATTGTGCTGAAAGGTGCTCCAAGAATTCTATTTATCATTATTTACAGGCCTCCAAAATACTCTCCAGCCAATGTTGAAGAGTTCACAGAACTGTTATCAATGATTTCCTCAGAGTTTGACTGTTTTGCTATTGCAGGGGATTTTAATTTTCATATAGAAAATGCAGAAATCAAAACTACAAAAGAAATTATAACCATTTTAAACACTTTTGACCTGATTCAGCATGTGCATGGACCCACACACAATCGTGGACACACTCTTGATTTACTCATTAGTAAGGGTCTAAACATTTCATCCATTGTCATTAAGGATGTAGCACTATCTGATCACTTCTCTATTTTCTTTGATATATTGATCTCTGCTATCACTGAATCTAGATCCGTCTCTGTCAGAAAGAGATTAACGAAAACATTATTGTGCTGTTTATGAAGGCTATATCTTCATTGCCAAGCATTTCTGCAGACTCTGTTGATCTTCTCCTGGAGTCCTTTACCTCAAAAGTTAAGAATGTCATTGATGACATTGCACCAGTGAAAGTCAGTAAGACGACTGGCAGACAAAAATCATGTTGGAGAAAATCAACAGCAGTACAGAGTATGAAAAGACAATGCAGAAAAGCTGAGCGGATGTGGCAGAAGACAAAACTTGAAATTCACTATAGCATCTATAAAGACAGCCTTCATGCTTTCAATGTGGAACTAGCCACAGCAAGACAGAAGTTCTTCTCAAACCTTATAAACAGTAACCTAAACAACACTCGCACTCTTTTTGCTTCTGTTGAGAGACTAACAAAACCCCCAAGTCAGATTCCCAGTGAAATGCTCTCTGACAGCAAATGCAATGAGTTTGCTTCCTTCTTTTCGGAGAAGATCATTAATATCAGAAAGGTGATTAGCACATCCTCAAGTTATGCAGAGGTTAGGCAGATATGACCGCAATTTCAAAAAGCAGTCACTTTGTCTGTTTTTAAAGCAATTGATAGCAAAACTTTGGAAGAAATAGTACAGCACCTTAAATCCTCAACCTGCAACCTTGACACACTTACCACATCTTTTTTCAAAAGTGTGTTTAACTGTTTAGAAGCAGATCTCTTAAAAGTGGTGAACACCTCACTTCTTTCTGGGACTTTTCCAAACTCCCTGAAAACTGCAGTTGTTAAGCCCCTTCTGAAAAAGAGCAATCTTGATAACACCAAATTGAGCACCTATAGACCAATATCTAATCTTCCTTTTATAGGCAAGATTATTGAAAAGGTAGTTTTCAATCAGTTGAACAACTACTTAAACTTAAATGGATACCTGGACAATTTTTAATCTGGTTTCCGACCGCATCACAGCACAGAGACGGCGCTCGTTAAGATAATAAATGATATTCACCTAAATTCTGATTCTTGCAAAATATCAGTGCTGGTACTACTAGATCTTAGTGCTGCGTTTGACACTGTCGATCATAACATTCTTCTAGAGAGACTGGAAAACTGGGTGGGGCTTTCTGGGATGGCGCTCAATTGGTTCAGGTCATACTTAGAAGGGAGAGGTTATTATGTGAGTATAGGAGAGCATAAGTCTAAGTGGACGTCCATGACATGCGGAGTCCCTCAAAGCTCAATTCTTGCGCCGCTCTTGTTTAGCCTGTATATGCTCCCACTAAGTCAAATAATGAGAAAGAACCAAATTGCCTATCACAGCTATGCTGATGATACCTAGATTTACCTAGCCTTATTGCCAAATGACTACAGCCCCATTGATTCCCTCTGCCAATGCATTGATGAAATTAACAATTGGATGCGCCAGAACTTCCTTCAGTTAAACAAGGAGAAAACTGAAGTCATTGCATTCGGAAGCAAAGAGGAAGTTCTTAAGGTGAATGCATACCTTGATGCTAGGGGTCAAACAACTAAAAACCAAGTCAGGAATCTTGGTGTGATTCTGGAGTCAGACCTTAGTTTCAGTAGTCATGTCAAAGCAGTAACTAAATCAGCATACTATCATCTCAAAAACATTGCAAGAATTAGATGTTTTGTTTCCAGTCAAGACTTGTTCATGCCTTTATCACAAGCAGGGTGGATTATTGTAATGGTCTCCTCACTGGCCTTCCCAAGAAAACCATTAGACAGCTGCAGCTCGTCCAGAACGCTGCTGCCAGGATTCTGACTAGAACCAGAAAATCTGAGCATATCACACCAGTCCTCAGGTCCCTACACTGGCTTCCAGTTATATTTAGAATTGATTTTAAAGTACTTTTACTCATTTATAAATCACTCAATGGCCTAGGACCTAAATACATTGCAGATATGCTCACTGAATATAAACCTAACAGACCACTTAGATCATTAGGATCGAGTCAGTTAGAAATACCAAGGGTTCACACAAAACAAGGGGAATCCGCTTTTAGCTTTTATGCTGCCCGCAGTTGGAACCAGCTTCCAGAAGAGATCAAATGTGCTAAAACATTAGCTACATTTAAATCTAGACTCAAAACTCATCTGTTTAGCTGTGCATTTACTGAATGAGCACTGTGCTACGTCCGAACTGATTGCACTATGTATAATCATTTTCTGTTTTTAACTGTCTTAAATTTATTTTAAATCAATTTTTAAATTATTTTTAAATCATTAAATCAATCAGTTTTTACATTTGGGTCATTCCAGCTGGAATCATGAAATGGTCCCCACCTGACCTGAAAAAATCTATGTGATGGGTAATATGCCCAATAGATCATATACAAAATTTCAGATCTCCATTGTGCATACTTTTTTTTTTTACAAAAAATCTGTAAAAAAAAAGTTTGTTTTTCACCCCGTTTTGGCATCACTGTCTGAGTGACCATGTTCAGACTAAAATATCTCCAGAACTATTTGTGCCAGGTCCATGAAATTTTCTGGGCTAAGAGTCTTAGTCCAGAACTGCATGAATTACAACTCACAGCATTGTTACTGAATTTACACCTGAATGCTGGCCCTCTACTTTTCTTTGAAACTATTACTTTAAGGGTTTTCAGATGTCCATAGAAACCTCAATTTTCAATGTATAAGCATCAAGAAATCCGACCTCCACCTCGGGAAAGTCCAATGGAACGGCCACTTAAGTTGGGGTTCCGAAACACACACTCGGGCCAGTTCAGTGCAGACCGAGTCGGTTGGAATTATCCATAGGCATCCATATTTTTGCCAACTGTTACAATGGAACTGTTACAATGAAAAAAGGGAAGATGTCTGTTGGGTGCCTCTCCAGCACATCATAATGAAAATTGATGTGCCAGTTACATCCACTGGACGATGCTATGTCATAAAAGAAAATGAAACTGTGGATTCAGACACTTTCATGAACAACTTTCAGTAACTGTTATGTCACATTTATTTGTGTTGGTGGTATACATTATTAAAGTGACTCATGTCTGGAAGTACGTTTTTTGTATTTTTTGTATAAGTGGAACATTAATAAATTCTGTTGAAATGCCCATACCAAGTTGAATAGCAAAAGTGAACAATAGGATCAGTGACGAAACTCTGAGTTTTAAAAAAATCATTACAGAAAAATGAGGCAAAACCCCATCCTAATTTTTTTATATTTTATCAATAACAATATGCTCTTTCAAAAAAACAAGTTTTATGTTCACACCTAGTGTCATTCATGGGAAATATTGCTCTGAACATTGGTGTAAATGAGTTTTTTTCCATTTTTGGACCTTAATATCTCAACATCCATCAGACTCTATTGTCTGATATCAAAGGATGTGAAAGACATGGTACATATCAGACCGTTTACCAAGTTTGATGCTTATACATTGAAAATTGAGGTTTCTATGGACATCTGAAAACCCTTAAAGTAATAGTTTCAAAGAAAAGTAGAGGGCCAGCATTCAGGTGTAAATTCAGTAACAATGCTGTGAGTTGTAATTCATGCAGTTCTGGACTAAGACTCTTAGCCCAGAAAATTTCATGGACCTGGCACAACTAGTTCTGGAGATATTTCAGTCTGAACATGGTCACTCAGACTGTGATGCCAAAACGGGGTAAAAAACAAACTTTTTTACAGATTTTTTGTGAAAAAAGTACGCACAGTAGAGATCTGAAATTTTGTATATGATCTGTTGGGCATATTACCCATCACATGGATTTTTTTCAGACAAATCTGAGGAGGTCCGGTGGGGAACTTTTCCAAAATTTGATGATTCCAGCTGGAATGACCCATTTTACATTTTTTTGTTTTATTGTTGTGATCATTGTTTTTATGACTGTTCTACTTCCTTTTTTGTGATTATTGTTTTTGTTATTGTTTTAATATAATATTTTTTATGATTATTCTACTTCCTTTTATGTAAAGCACTTTGAATTACCTTTGTGTATGAAATGTGCTATATAAATAAACTTGCCTTGCCTTGCCTTGCCTTGCCTAATGTGGTTAGAATTGGTCACTGTCCTGTATTATAAACATTTTCAGTATTTCAAAGATTATTGTTTTGAAAAATCAGTTTCAAATAAATACTGCTCCTTTGAAAGTTCTATTTGAAGAATACTGAAAATATGTTTTCCACAAAAAATATTGGGCAGCACAACTGTTTTCCACATTGATAATAATCTGAAATGTTTCTTGAGCAGCAAATCATATTAAAAATATTTTCTGAAGGGTCATGTGACACTGAATACTGGAGTAATTATGATGAAAATGTAGTTCACATGAATAAATTACCTTTCACAATGTATTCATATAGAAAACATATAGTTATATTTTATAATTTTACTGTTTTTACGGTATGTTTATTCAAATGCAGGCTTAATTTGTGAGCAGGAAAGTGTTTTTTACCTGAAAGATGTATTTTGTGAATTGTCTTATTTTGAATATGAGATAAATATGATCATGAATTTACGATTGAAATTCGGCCTGAAAAAGACGTCTTTTTAACGTTCACTTTACAACCACATTTAGACGTAATCTGGACGTGTTTTTATAGACGTCTTTTCGACGACCTGAAAAACACGTCTTTTCGTCTTTCACTTTTCGACCAAATTTTCACGTTGTTTAGACGTCTGGCATTGTCGTCCTTTTGACGTCTTTTCGACAAGTTTTTGCTGGGTGGGCAGTTTCAAATCATATTCATCCCAAGCCAATAACAATACTGGAAGCAGAGCTCACAGAGATTGCAGATAGAAATGCAGCTTCAAATGTGTTCTTAGTTTTAGCAAGGGTGTCAGAAATCTTTATGCTCCTTTCAAGATGTGTTTAAAATCAAGCCAGAGTCTATGAAAATATTAGTGTGAACATGACACACATGACAGATCAGAATCCAGAAAAAGAGACTTGAATTAAACATAATTAAAACCTAGTTTCAAATAAAACCTAGAAACTGACATCACACAAGTGATAATAGCTTTAAGATTTCTTAAAAACATTGTAGGCATTCTCACAAACAAATGATTCTGAAAATATTTTGAACCATAGTATCACATGCCTCTGCATGGACTACACTAAGATTGCCCCTGTGCAAACAGCTCTGAATATAATCTGATTATATAATAAAGGAAGAGAATAAAGAGGTGAACTTACACAGGGCCCAGGCATGGATGGGATGAGTCCAACCACAAAGACTCTGAATGAAGAATTAAAAATCTGAAACTTAATAGAAACTCAACTAGCCACTCCTCAACACTAAAATTTCCATTTTAGGACAAGAGGACTTTTTAAACATGCAAATACAGACCCACAATGATATGATTTATCATCTGTTTAGCTTCACTATTAAAAAGCTTGAATGCAATGTGTTTACATTCTACTTTTGGATTGTTGCAGATGTTTACAGCTTTGTGTTTGTTGCTTCCTTAAGTTCTTAGTTTAACTTAGTTCTCCAAAAATGAAAATGCAGTCGTAATTTCACACCCTCATGTCGTTCCATGCCTTTACGTGGATGGTTTTGCTACTGAATAGAAACTTACATTAGAAAATCTATAGGTAATAGCTTTAAGATACAGACTGACTTTAGGTCACAATTAAATGAAAATGTAATATCATTCATATTCAAATCTATTAAGGCATTTGTGAGAATCAGTGGCATTTGGTGTCACAGACATGATACAGACATTGGCTCCCAAACTCTGAAACAGCCTTCCTGATAACATTCGGAGATCGGACAGACTCTCTCTGTTTAAATCTAGATTAAAGACACATCTTTTTAGCCAAGCATTCAAATAATGCATCTCATAAACTTTTACTGCAGTTACATCTGATCAAATGCACATTATTAATCTTTTAGTCCTGGGTGAACAAATCTATCTTTGTTTGGTTTGAACAGCAGCTACACCAATTATGTTCCTATTTGTTCTCCGTTTCTGCCATGGAATTGACATCCTGTGAAAACTAGGAATTCACAAGCTTCAGGAAGTGTTCTTTGTCTGTTTGATTATATCATTAATTGATCTTTACCATACATCTCTGCCATATGTCCATCCACTTAACATAGTCACCACTCGTAAGCTACTACTAAATATACTGTAAAAACATTCATTTGCTGTAAAGTATCTTGAAAAGCGTTATACAAATACATTTAAATTAAACTGAACCTGAGACCTGGTGTTGATAAACATTAAAAATATATATATTATTAATAATTTAGCACCAATAATAATTGAGCTGCAAATCAGCATGTAAATTACATTTAAAAATATATTAAAATAGAAAACAGTTATTCTAAATTGCAAAAATATTTCACAATATTCCCTTTTTTTTTTACTGTATTTGTGATTAAATAAATGCAGTCAGGTGAGCGAGTCTTTCAAAAAATCAGATAAAATGATCCCATGAACTGTTCCAGACAGTACCTGTATCTGCAGACATTTTCTCTCATCATGTGTTCAATCAGCAAGACCACAAGACAGCATTCTGGCTTCAGATTCCAGCTGCTCTTCCAAACAACATCTTGTCTTGTCTAATGCAGTCTGTATACAGAAAAACACAACATATACACATTCCTACACCACATACAAGACATAACAGTGTAAACATGGAAAAACAAAACTAGCATTTTAGCTTAGTTTATGTTAGGCAAGGAAAGTAATTTACAAGATATTAGAACCCAAAATGGTCATTTACATTAAACCTATCAGCAGCTTTATTAATTATTTGATGCTCTTAGGGTCAGACATCTTGTTTGGATGTTTACAGTGTTAAAAATAACAGAAATCCTTATTAAAGCTTAAGCTGCTGAGCTAATTCTTTTATTTGTGCATCTTTAACACTGTATTAGCTATATTTTTAGCTCTCAAGAGGTGGGTCACTAAGTTTGTTCTATAGGGTCAAATCAGTATTTGAGTTTAAGGAGATTTTTGTTTAGTTTCATGGAGAAAAAAAACTGTTGTGAACCACCGTTTCTGACATACTCTACAATCTTGAACAATTTCATAAAGCAGAGAAATCTCAATAGGCACTTTATTTCTTGACATGTATTTCATATAAGAATTAAACAAATAGTTGACACAAAAATGAACATTTCGTTTTTTTTGTACTCACCCTTCGGTCATCAGGGTGTAGATGTCTTGCTTTCTTCAGTAAAACATTATTATGATTCATAAAATGCATGTCAACAGGTTCTGACAGCCAAAAACAGAGATACAGGAAACAAAAATAGAGGCAACATAAAATACATTGTTAACGTTCTACTGAAGGTATGTTATGCTGTTTTGTGTTCATCTGCTTTTATTTGCTCTATTTACACTGACTATCACTCTATATAGACTAATACGTTCAGACACGACAATAATTTCGCAAATATTTATTGTACAATATGTACTGGTAAATTTAACATTCACTTCAGTGGTATGAGATGACTTATGCTTTCAATTGATTTCCTATTGAACTGTCACCAGCTAAATTGCAGTGGTCCAAATATTTCAAAAATAGTGAATTAACCTACAAATTAGATCATAACGCACAATATTTCCAGCCAACGTGTATTTTAAGGTGCCGCTCGTCATTATAATAGAGGTGTTTTCACTAGTTAGTAAACCAGTTACCTCACCTCAATATGTTCGTAGAGGATGTCATCTTTGGAATGGAAATATGTTTACTGTATTTGTAAACATACTTTTTTCGCTTATTTCAGTTAATGTCATAAAACTAGCGAACTAAGCCAGTTGGCGTCGCGTAAACATGGCTGAAACCAGGAGGAACAGACAAACCGATTCAACTGAGTGAGTCATTTACGCGGGAACCGCTCCAATTGATTCAAACTAGTCACTTCGATAATTCAGTTCAATTCAAGCGATTCACTAGCAAAAACAGATCAAAACAGCGTTTCGTTTTCGAATTTCGCTTGTAATTATTTTAAAAAGCACGTATAGGAGCTTTTCGATACTTCACTGCGTCGCAAATGATTCACTGTTTCCAAGCGCTCCAGATCGAGAGTCATTATGGACCCTTTTCACAAGCCTGTGATGACGCGTTTTAACGGTCATCATCATCATAAATCCTTTACGCTTTTTTATATTTTGATTTTTACAAATATGTATGTGCATTTATAACACTATATTTTGTATTATACCACCTTTTCATCAAGTTACCAAAACAAAAACTAGTATGGGAGGGTGTTTCTAATGCCGCGTCTGTGGGAAGCATGGTAAATTTGACATTGTTCTTTCTTCTGACTGCCGATACCAGTCTCTCTCAATTTTTTTCCTTTGAATGAAAGTCGTGAAAACACTATCGTGTAGTTTTTCTTTTGTAATTTGAGCAAATGGGAATGCAAAAAATATATTTCTGGTACTCTCCCATTCACTGCTGTCGGATTTTACCCAACTATGACGACTTCCGCTATGGTGAAACCCGGAAATGTGAGAAAGGTCCATTCAGAAATGATTTCAAACCATTTCAGTTCGGAGCGTGAATCGCGAATCACCAATTCGCGACTGATTCGCAAACCCGCTCCGAAGTCCCGATTTGAATCAAATGAAGGGAAAGGAAAGGAAAGGAAAGGATGTGACATGTGGCCAAGTATGGTGACCCATACTCAGAATTTGTGCTCTGCATTTAACCAATCCAAGTGCACACACACAGTAGTGAGAAGTGATCAAACACACACACACCGTGAACACACACCCGGAGCAGTGGGCAGCCATATTGCTATCGCTGCGGCGCCCGGGGAGCAGTTGGGGGATCGGTGCCTTGCTCAAGGGACTCACCTCAGTCGTGGTATTGAGGGTGGAGAGAGCGCTGGATCTTCACTCCCACCACCTTCAATCCCTGCCGGATTGAACGAGCGGACCTGGGACTCGAACCCACAACCTTTCGGTTACAAGCCCGACTCCCTAACCATTAGGCCACGGCTGCCCCTAAATGCTAAATGGGCTAAAGCTAAGCCAAATTGTGAACTTTTTATTAAAGAAATTAAACAATAGGGTATTACTTTGCAAAATATTACAAACAGAAGACTAAAAGGACATATGAGGCACTGTGTCACTTTAATTTGGTTAATTAAATGTTTTAATTTTTATTTTATCCCTGACATAAATCTTTTTTACCCATGTACATGCACTTGTTCTTTTGTGGGGGGTTTTTTCTTATTCTCTCTGTATACCCTTTTTCTATTTTTTCTGAGATGTACAGACTATCTGTAAATTTTTGTTCTGGAAGTGGACTTCTCCTTGAAGTGATGGTTAGTGAATCATTTGATTCAGGTCAGGTTATGGGAGCAGGTTTCGTGAATAATTTCATTTAGAATTATCGCAAATTCACGAATTATTTTTTCGGAGTTCCTTTTTTTGTTTATTAATAAATACTAAAAATCACAAAACATTAAACCATTTTTTTTTAATTAATACATTTGTTTAATCAGTTTTTCTACAAATACCATGGTTAAACCATGGTTAGAGTAGCAAAACGACTCAGGTTACGTATGTAACCCCGGTTCCCCGAAAGGAACGAGACGCCGCGTCGAAACGCTATGGGAATGCCTTCAGTGTGACCGCGCTCTGAATCACGTGTGAAATCAAACCAATGGAAGAGCGAGACGTCATAGGCGGGTGACGTCACTGACCAGGAAGCATAAAAGCATGTGCGCCAGAACGAGCGTCAGCTTCCAGGAGAGAAGCAGCGCTCGCAGGGACGCAGGAGGATGGCCACGAGACGCGGCGTCTCGTTCCCTTCGGGGAACCAGGGTTACATACGTAACCTGAGACATTCCCCTTCAGGAACTCGAGCTGCGTCGAAACGCTATGGGAACGAGATGCCCACGCTGCCAGACCCCAGTCCCTGCCTAGAAAGTGCTAGGACGAAGGACAGAGGAACCAGGAGAGACCCGTAAGTCGAGGTCATAAAACCTTACAAAAGTAAGGGGCGTGGACCACCCCGCAGCATTACAAATATCTTGCATGGGGACCCCAGCAAGAAAAGCCTTGGAGGCAGCCATGCTCCGAGTCGAATGAGCTCTGACCCCAAAAGGAGGAGGGAGGTCAGAAGACTCATAAGCCAAACAAATAGCGTCCACAATCCAGCGACTTAAGGTCTGCTTAGAAGCAGGGAGGCCCTTCTTAGGGGGGCCATAACAGACAAAAAGTTGGTCTGACTTTCTCCACCTGGCAGCTCTGTGGACGTATGTGTCCAGCGCCCGCACCAGACACATACAATTAAGCTTCTGCTGGTCAGGATCCCGGAAAGGGGGAGGACAGAAGGCCTGAAGTACAACGGGCCGTGGTGTCAAGGAGGGGACTTTAGGAACATTACCCGAGCGAGGGTAGAGGAAGGCTTTAGAAAGGCCTGGAGCAAAATCCAGGAAAGAAGGGGCCACAGAGAGGGCCTGAAGATCCCCAACTCTCTTTAGGGAGGAAAGGGCAAGAAGAAGGACAGTTTTAATAGAGAGAAATCTGTCAGAAATTTCCTCAATAGGCTCAAAGGGAGGCCTGCAGAGAGCCTCTAACACCACGGACAGGTCCCAAGTAGGGACACGAGGTCGTACCGGAGGCCTCAGCCTCAGTGCACCGCGGAGAAAACGTGTAACAAGGGGGGTTCTTACCTACCGAAAGACCACCAAGAGGGGCGTGGTAGGCCGCAATGACCGCCACGTAGACCTTCAAGGTGGAGTGGGATAACCCTGCGGATAGCCGATCCTGCAGGAACTCCAGCACTGAGCCAACAGGGCAGTTAACTGGGTCTTGCTGGTGGCGTCCGCACCAAGAAGTGAAAAGCTTCCACTTCAAGGCGTACAGTTTCCTCGTAGAGGGAGCTCTAGATTGGAGGATGGTCTCAACAACCTCGGTTGAGAGACCGGAAGCTAAGAGGTGCGCCCCCTCAGAGGCCACACCCAAAGCTTCCACAGCTCCGGCCGGGGGTGAAGAATGGAACCCCCTGCCTGTGAGAGGAGATCTCTCCTGACGGGAATCTCCCAGGGAGAGCCGTCGAGGAGAGAAATCAGGTCCGAGAACCATACTCGGCCCGGCCAGAACGGGGCTACTAGAAGAAGGGATACCCCGTCCCGGCGCACTCTCTCTAGAACTCCCGGGAGCAGAGCGATCGGGGGAAAGGCATACAGACGAAGCCTCGGCCACGTCTGTACCATGGCATCCAGCCCCAGGGGAGCTGGATGAACTAGAGAGTACCAGAGGGGACACTGTGTGTTCTCCCTCGTGGCAAAAAGATCCACCTGGGCTGGACCAAACACTCTCCAGATCTGCTTCACCACCTCGGGGTGAAGCATCCATTCCCCGGGCCTCGGCCCCTGCCTCGACAGGATGTCTGCTCCCAAGTTGAGATGCCCAGGTACATAAACTGCTCTCAGCAAGAGGAGTTTGTCCTGGGACCACACAAGGATCTGGTGCGCCAGCTTGTACAAGGGGCGCGAACGCAGACCTCCCTGGTGGTTGATGTACGAGACCACCGAGGTGTTGTCGGTGCGGACCAACACATGGCGATCTCTCAGGTCCGGGAGGAAGTGTCTCAATGCTTGAAACACGGCCAGCATCTCCAGGCAATTTATGTGCCAAGTGAGTTGGTGACCGCTCCACAGACCACGGGCAGGGTGGCCATTCATGACCGCTCCCCAACCGGTGAGGGACGCGTCCGTCGCTAGCGTGACGCGGCGACAAGGAGCTCCCAACACCGGGCCCTGAGACAAGAACCAGGGTTTCCTCCACATGTCCAAGGCACGTAGGCATCGCCACGTGACCTTGATCATGCGGAGCGGGTTTCCCCTCGGGGAGAACCCCCTGGTCTTGAGCCACCACTGTAGGGGTCTCATGTACAGCAAGCCAAAAGGTATCACGTTGGACTCAGCTGCCATCAGACCCAGCAGTTGCTGGAACTGCTTCACAGTGAGTGACCGGCCTTCTTTCACTCTCTTGACTGCAGTGAGGATCGACTCGATCCGAGCAGGAGACAGACGTGCCTGCATCGTGGTCGAATCCCACACCACGCCCAGATAAGTGGTCCTCAGTAGTGGAGAAAGCACACTTTTCTTGGCGTTCAGTCTCAACCCCAGCTCTTTCATGTGAGCGAGAACGACATCTCGATGCCGAACCGCCACCATCTCCGACTGGGCCAGGATCAGCCAGTCGTCGATGTAGTTGAGTATGCGGATGCCCTGGAGTCGCAGTCTTTAAGCAGGTCAGCCTGGTACGCCTGTAACACCGACATGGTGTGCAGACACGCACCAGCCTGACCCGCAGCCGTATACCCCTTTGCCCACCAACGCTGAGGTGACTCGCAGCGGCTTGGAGGGCAAGACCGGAGCCTTCAGAGACGATGCCGACTCGGGGGACAGATAGCTCACGAGCGTCTGTTCCACCCGGGGCATCGCTCTATACCCGCGCTCATCCAACCCCGCCACGTAACCGTAGTTATAAGAGGCAGGGATGAACAAGCGGGACGAGAAGGGTGAATTCCATGATCTCGACACCTCGGTGTGGAGATCAGGAAAGAAGGGAAGGCTCCGGCATGCTGGAGGTGGCCGAGACCGCAGAAATCTCTTGTCCAACTTGCTTTTCTGCGGTTCGACTTGTGGCTCGGCGGGCCAATCGATGTTGAGCGTGGCCACCGCCCGAGTCACCACCTCCAACAGCTCCTCATATTGGGGAAACTAAGGTGCTGCCACCTCATCAACGCTCACAACATCAACCTCCTCGGAGGAAGATATGTGAAGCGTCAAGCCCTACCCTCGGGGGGAAGAAACCACAGCGCGGGCTTCCAATCCCGGCAGACGGGCAGAGGATCTGGTGGGTGAGGCAGGAGATAGGGGGTCACCCGTCTCCATACCCTCCACCAGATCCAGTTGCGAACCCCACGAGTGTAGCCGCCGCTCCGCCTCGGCGGAAGCGGGACCAGACCCGCGAGGAACGCTGGTGAAGGCTCCCTCCTCGAAGAGAGCCTTCCGGGAGCGGAGCGTGTGCATAGGAAGCACCTCGCAGTGCGGGCAATCGGCCCTCTCGAGAGCCGATGCCGCGTGCTCCGCTCCCAGGCAAGCCACGCATACAGCGTGTGTATCCCCGCTCGTGATGTAACGAGAGCAGGGAGGAACACACGCTCTGAAACCTGGCTTGCCAACATTCTTGGTTTTCTCGGTCTTTTTCGACATTGTACTCAAAGAGAAAGTGGTGCAAACTAGCAACCAAACGAGTACAAACAGACAAACACACAGAGCGCTGCTGAAAGACAGAAGCTGACGCTCGTTCTGGTGCACGTGCTTTTATGCTTCCTGGTCAGTGACGTCACCCGCCTATGACGTCTCGCTCTTCCATTGGTTTGATTTCACACGTGATTCAGAGCGTGGTCACACTGAAGGCGTTCCCATAGCGTTTCGACGCGGCTCGAGTTCCTGAAGGGGAACCATGGTTGATTTGTGGTTTTTATAGTTTAACGAGTCACCTTTTTTCACCTTTCTTAAGAGGACATAGAATGAACAGAGGTGCAGTTGTCACTGCTTAATGATTAATACATTTTGGATACTTATAGCCAGATCAACTTTGAATAAAGAAAAGTTTATTATTTATTAATGAATGTGAAATATAACTAGCAATCAACAATACAATGAAAACATCTTTAAAACAAAGAAAGGTCACTTATAAAATGAGACAAACAAAAAACACCTGACCAAAATGTGTGGTACACATTGGCAAACATGCAAATGACTTCCAGGGAAGAGAGACAAAAACAGCAACTGACTTCATTGGCTGAGTTATGTTAATCTGTCTTAAAAATGACAGTCTGGGGAGATTCATCCTGCCAAACACATTGCCTCTTTTCCGAAGAAATTTCTCAGGAAGATCCAGGCCCCAATATGCAATTTTATTGCTTAATAGTTCAAAGCAGAGATACCTGCATCTAATTTTCACTCTCACAGCTTACAGTCTTCTCTCTTTTCCACAGAAAATTCTCAACTGTCAAATTCCTAGTTGGCAAGAGGAATCCTCCTAACAATAGGGAGAAAATCTGTGTCAGAGACAGGAAAAAATAAAAATACTCTGCTCAAATGCGCTCTTGACTGAATATCTTTATCTTAAATGAGGATTAATCTATATTAAATTATACGTTTTAGTGAAACCTAAACCTACATGAGCAAGTTGAACTTGTCAACTCACCATCACAAAGGGGAGCCAAAAAGGAATGGGCAGGGCCAGTTTTAGTAAAATGCCTGTAACTCCTGAATGGAATAAGTAATCTATGCCAAACTCAGAACACTTATGTACGAACCCAATCTGAGGTGACAGTGGGGAAAAAATTCAAATAAAAAAATAAGTCACAGAGCTTGGCCACGAAGTGGCACAATAAGACACAAAAAAAAACAAAGGCTATAACTGTGCAACCATTTGTTCTATCAACATGGAAATCAGTGTGCACAGTCTTGGTCCAAAGTGCCACAAGTGTCTACAGGGATAACTGTGTGTCTCCAAAGACATGGCCACAACTGGGCGACAAATTTTGAGCACCTGTTAGATAAAGTTAACAGAGGCCGATTGGAATGACGGTCTGAGAGAATTTGAAATAGGGGGGGTCGTTTAGAAAAGGGGCCTTTACAAAATTACCCAAAATCCTATAAAGCATAAAGCAGTGCCTTTCAAATGGGTCCTATGTGCACCCCCAACACTGCACATTTTGTAGGTCTCTAATATTTGACACAACCATTTCAGGTCTTGCTGTCTCTACTAATGAGCTGATAAGTTGAATCAGGTGTGATAGCTGGGGGAGAGACAGTAAACGTGCAGTGTTGGGGGTGATCGTAAAACTGATTTGAATACCACTGCCCTTAAGGAAAACTCAAAACATCATAAAACCTGCTGAGCACATGCAACAGCTGATTCTAGATGAGCGTGCACAGTTTTAAGGGGATCAGACCACAGCTGGTGTTACAACGGTCATAAACATTAAAAACAAAACATTTCTATGGTAAATTATCTGGAGCTGACAAAAATGCTGATTTAGGTGGGTACAGCCTTGCTAAATAGTATGTCTTCTTCCTTATATGCTTAAATGCTTGAACTCCAGTAATTGTTGCTTGCAGCTATATTTATTTGTTGCATTTGCTTCATTGTTTTGTTACTGACTGTATACTAGAGTTGTGGTACTCGGACCCCCACTGAAAAACACCCCCACAGCATGATGCTGCCACCACCATGCTTCACTGTTGGGACTGTATTGGACAGGTGATGAGCAGTGCCTGGTTTTCTCCACACATACCGCTTAGAATTAAGGCCAAAAAGTTCTATCTTGGTCTCATCAGACCAGAGAATCTTATTTCTCACCATCTTGGAGTCCTTCAGGTGTTTTTTAGCAAACTCCATGCAGGCTTTCATGTGTCTTGGACTGAGGAGAAGCTTCCGTCAGGCCACTCTGCCATAAAGCCCCGACTGGTGGAGGGCTGCAGTGATGATTGACTTTCTACAACTTTCTCCCATCTCCCGACTGCATCTCTGGAGCTCAGCCACAGTGATCTTTGGGTTCTTCTTTACCTCTCTCACCAAGGCTCTTCTCCCCCGATAGCTCAGTTTGGCTGGACAGCCAGCTCTAGGAAGGGTTCTGGTCGTCCCAAACATCTTCCATTTAAGGATTATGGAGGCCACTGTGCTCTTAGGAACCTTAAGTGCAGCAGAATTTTTTTTGTAACCTTGGCCAGATCTGTGCCTTGCCACAATTCTGTCTCTGAGCTCTTCAGGCAGTTCCTTTGACCTCATGATTCTCATTTGCTCTGACATGCACGGTGAACTGTAAGGTCTTATATAGACAGGTGTGTGGCTTTCCTAATCAAGTCCAATCAGTATAATCAAACACAGCTGGACTCAAATGAAGGTGTAGAACCATCTCAAGGATGATCAGAAGAAGTGGACAGCACCTGAGTTAAATATATGAGTGTCACAGCAAAGGGTCTGAATACTTAGGACCATGTGATATTTCATTTTTCTTTTTTAATAAATCTGCAAAAATGTCAACAATTCTGTTTTTTTTCTGTCAATACGGGGTGCTGTGTGTACATTAATGAGGAAAAAAAAAATGAACTTAAATGATTTTAGCAAATGGCTGCAATATAACAAAGAATGAAAAATGTAAGGGGGTTAAGATCATTTTACCTGCATTAGTTGATTAGGTTTTGTTGCATTGACATTATTATTATTATTATTATTTAAACATGGTGGCAGTTTCTAGCTTTAAAGAAAAATAATTTTTCTATCATCTTTGCAGCAATAGTTTTTATAGTTTTATAGTTTTTATCCAAAACCACCTTGGGTGTGCATGATTTTCTAATAAATTCATGGCACATGATCAATTATTCCTTATACACTCTTAAAAATAAAGGTGCTTCATGATGCAGTTTTTTGAATGGTTCCATAAAGAACCTTTAACATATGAAGAACCTTTCTGTTTCACAAAAGGTTCTTCTAAAAGAGGTGCATTTTCTGTTCTTAAGATCCCATTCACCAAGATACCCACTCCTTTAATTTATACACTTACTATAAGGATGAATAATTTTTTACATTCTAAAACCTGCTTTACTCTAAAATATGTCACAATACATGAGTCAGCCATAACGTTAGTTACATGACTTAAGTTTGCTCAGCAGAGCAGGACACTAACTATGAGATGGCGTGAAATCAAAGATCAAGATCCACTAGAGGTTTGCTTTTCTTACATTCCAAGTGACTCAGACTCGTCTCGGACTCTACTTAGGTGAACTGGATCCCAACACTACTGTATACTATACAGTAGTCAACATTTGAAGCGGATCAAAAAAAGTTAATTAAAAAAAAAAAAAAAAAGTAAATTAAATTTGCACGCGCAAGAGAAGCTTTGTAAAAGTGTAAATGGCATTTCAAGCGTAAGAAAAAAAGATTAGCAGCATTTTACTGTTACTCGTAAGTGTAATTCATGTGTTGTGAAACTGCAGCTTCATGCTTTCGCAAAATAAATACGATACATACACAACAGGTCATTTAGACATTTGCAACAGTTTTTTTTACACATACAGATTGGTCCTACGCAGTCAATCTGTTTTGCAGTTTTTGAAACTGTTGTTTTCATGTGCAAATCACTGTCCACAGGTGTAAGTGTAAGCGCGGAGAAATGGAAATAGGAAGAATGCAGATCGTATTTATTTTGCGAAAACATGAAGCTGCAGTTTCACAACACATGAATTACACTTACGAGTAACCAGGGGCGTTTCTAGGATTTGAAAACATCTGGGGCTGGTGGCAAAATATCAGGGGCTAGTAGTGGTGGATGGGAGCTCACATCATAATTACATAAGATTTTGTTTGACACAGGTGGGTGAACCTGGAGGTCCGGGGGGCATGCCCCCCAGGAAAAAAAAATAAATAAAAAAAATAAAAAAAAATTAAAGTTAAATGCATTAATCTGGTGCACTTTGAGAGTTCAAAAATAAGAGCTATAAGCTAACCCATGTGCAGTGTGCAAATTGAACAAAGAAAAAAGGTTGATGAAAGGCTGAAAAATATCAAAGTATTATTACTAAATTATAACTTTATAAAAATATATTACACAAATAAAATAATACATTTAAAAATATATATTTGCACGCAAAAATAGGGCCCCATTTTTTATTTATTTATTTATTTTTATTATAATTTTTTTTTCTAAATTCTGCTTTTTTCTGTTTTAATTTTTCTGGACTCCTTTTTAATGGGTAAATTTAATTGTATTAATCAAAAAACATTTCTAATTACTTAAAACAATGAAACTTATACAATTTAACGTCAATTTATCAAAAGTTAAGTTATGTTTAGGGACCTTATATTTAATTGTTTTGTTTTAGCATGTCTGTTTATTTAAATGCATAAAACCTGGTAAAAAATGCTGGTCATGGGGAACATATGCCTGCCAAATGCCCTGCCTCTCTTCCTAAGAATTTCTCTGGAAGATCCAGGCAACAAAACTCAAACTTACTGCTCAGTACGACAAAGTAGAAATGTCTGCATTTAATTTTCTTTCTCACAGCTAACGGTCTTCTCTCTTTTCCACAGAAGTGTCAAGTGCGAGTCTAATTATACTTGGCAAAAATCCTCCTAACAACTGTGAGAAACTTTCGCCTTGAGGATTAATCTATATTAAATGTAATACTTCGGATCTGAATACTAAGGTTAGACCTACCTGAAAAAAATTCAAGCACTGCATTTCATTTATACCCATCTTTGTTACATTTTTGCATTTGCTTGTTGTTTTATTACTGACAGTTTACTATATAGACTTACAGCTTTACTCGCCTGTTTCTTCAACATAGGCAAGGCAAGTTTATTTATATAGCACATTTCATACACAAAGGTAATTCAAAGTGCTTTACATAAAAGGAAGTAGAATAATCATAAAAAAACAATATTATATTAAAGCAATAATAAAAACAATCACAAAAAAGGAAGTAGAACAATCATAAAAACAATGATCACAACAATAAAACAAAAAATGTAAAAGCGGATTGATTTAATGATTTAAAAATAATTTAAAAAATTGATTTAAAATAAATTTAAGTTAAAAACAGAAAATGATTATACATGGTGAAATCAGTTTGGATGAAGCACAGTGCTCATTCAGTAAATGCACAGCTAAACAGATGAGTTTTGAGTCTAGATTTAAATGTAGCTAATGTTTTAGCACATTTGATCTCTTCTGGAAACTGGTTCCAACTGCGGGCAGCATAAAAGCTAAAAGCGGATTCCCCTTGTTTTGTGTGAACCCTTGGTATTTCTAACTGACTCGATCCTAATGATCTAAGTGGTCTGTTAGGTTTATATTCAGTGAGCATATCTGCAATGTATTTAGGTCCTAGGCCATTGAGTGATTTATAAATGAGTAAAAGTACTTTAAAATCAATTCTAAATATAACTGGAAGCCAGTGTAGGGACCTGAGGACTGGTGTGATATGCTCAGATTTTCTGGTTCTAGTCAGAATCCTGGCAGCAGCGTTCTGGACGAGCTGCAGCTGTCTAATGGTTTTCTTGGGAAGGCCAGTGAGGAGACCATTACAATAATCCACCCTGCTTGTGATAAAGGCATGAACAACAAGTCTTGACTGGAAACAAAACATCTAATTCTTGCAATGTTTTTGAGATGATAGTATGCTGATTTAGTTACTGCTTTGACATGACTACTGAAACTAAGGTCTGACTCCAGAATCACACCAAGATTCCTGACTTGGTTTTTAGTTGTTTGACCCCTAGCATCAAGGTATGCATTCACCTTAAGAACTTCCTCTTTGCTTCCGAATGCAATGACTTCAGTTTTCTCCTTGTTTAACTGAAGGAAGTTCTGGCACATCCAACTGTTAATTTCATCAATGCACTGGCAGAGGGAATCAATGGGGCTGTAGTCATTTGGCGATAAGGCTAGGTAAATCTAGGTATCATCAGCATAGCTGTGATAGGCAGTTTGGTTCTTTCTCATTATTTGACTTAGTGGGAGCATATACAGGCTAAACAAGAGCGGCGCAAGAATTTAGAAGTAAGCCTATGGGCAGGACTTCTGGTTCATTAGCTGCTATAGGGAAATAACGAAAAGAATAACGTGAAGTAAACGTGAAGTAGAATAAACTGCTTGCACTACAAACCAGTGTGTTCATAATTAAAATACATTAAAATAATATGCTAAGACACAAATTTGCATCATCAGCTAAAAATAGCTGGACACTGAGACTAGAAGCTTGACCCATAAAAATGACAAATGGCCACGCTCAGTCTTACAGCAAAAATAAGGTGGATACATAAATAACATGATCAGAGACAGACGAATACAGAAAATTGTTTAATTTAAATCTACAAAGTTTATAAAACTGCTTTAAGTAAGCAAATGTAACAAATGAACAAAGCCAATCAAAAGGACACAACATACATCCTCTTCCTGAGAGTAACGATGTTTAACACAATATTTTCCTGCTCACAAAATATAAAATCTTTTATCTACATGTCCCTTTATATGCATTTAATGCTTAAAAAAAAATGGAACTGTAATTAGTTTACAAAATAGCTAAAGAAACACAGCAACGTTTGCCCTCGACAAAGCAAACACAATGAAGTACTATCATGTAACAATATACAACAAAAATAGAAAGTTACTGTAACAAATCAAATATACAGCAAAGAAGACAAATATGTCTGGCGACTGAAACTAAAACTACTGTACCTGTAAATACAAAGGTGAATAAGCGCTGGTTGGGGTAAAGGACTAAACTCAACTGAGAATATTAATCATGCAAAAAAAAAGCACACATAAATATCAAACCACACATCTATTTACACCTTATATAAATATGCAAAGTCTATTTATATATAGATCTCTTTTTACAGGATGCCCAACACAACACCACATCACACCACACCACACTGTGAAATCACAAAAAAACAAACAAACAAACAAACAAACAAACAAACAAACAAACAAACAAAAAAAAAAAAAAAACACACAAGAACAGATCAGAGTTCTCAGCGAGCAACTAACCAGCATCATGAATCAATGATCCTCACCTTTATACCGACGACAGAGAGAAAACATGAAACAACAGCAACAACAAATATATACAACAATGAAAGTAAAAACAATAAATAAATCAGAGCACTGGGCTCCTGTGAAACACATCTGGCACTTTAGCAAAGCGTCGATGAGAAAGATTATTTCTTTTTTGCCACTCGTCAAGGGAAACTAACTGATGTCTGGGATGGGACTGAAGATAATTCCTACAAAAACGAGAAGAGAAGAAAAACACACACAAAACACAGTGACTGACTGGGAAATCGCAGGTTTCACTCCTCTGAGAACTATCTAGATATTCATGAACAAAACTGCAGCGCTGCTTTCTGTCTGTGAGATATTAATAGTCTTGGACAGTGTACAAGTGCACAAACAGTTCTGTAATTCCTTCATTGTTTTAACCCTGTTAAACCTGACGTGAATAGACAGAAAAAAAATATTTTTTAAATGAACAAAGTTTTAGATGGATAGATACACACATACATACATATACATACACACACATATACATATATACACATATA
>VONZ01002631.1:0-43346 GCA_012976165.1 Labeo catla | reverse complement strand
TACAGATTGAGTTTACCTGGTTTTATCGTGTTGTTTTAAAGTCCTTTTATGTGAATATTGTAAATACACCATTTCTATTTAAACAAATTTACTTTTGTGTCTCATTCTTTTAACCACTAGTCAGCTCTCACAGTTAAATCTGACCCCCATTTTAAACTTTGTAACCCAGTCTTTTAGGCTGATTGTTACAACTTTCTGCAGTTTTTTTAAAGCAATTTCTAAGACCTTTAATAATGAAAAAGGCAAAAAGGCTAAAAAAAAAAACATTTACTAGGGATCAAAATGTCATAGAGACTGTATGATAGCAGAATTTAATGCAAATGTGCAGTGGTGTGATGCAGGGACAGTTTTGTGAAAATTGGAAAAACTGAAAAATATAATGCTCGGAAAATAAGCGTGTGGTTTTCAGGTCAGATTCTCCTGTGGCCACTTTTCACAGATAATGAAGGTGTTTTCTTGCTCTGTTTCAAAGAGAAAGTGTTTTAGTGTTATAAGAATGCTGAATGGACATCTTTTTTTATCAACCCAAAGACTCGTCACTTTGCATCACGTGGTAGAAAGACTTTCAAAAGCCCTTTAAAGTTTATTCACCCACTAATGGGTAGTGTTACTTTTAAACGTTGTTTTTGTATTCTTAAAATAGTAATTTTTTTAATAATTCTAAATGTCAAAATACAACATAGGCTCATTGGAAATATGTGCCACTATATACATTTTTGCAAAGCTGAAAAAAAAAATGTACCTCTGTATAAAAATCACTGCAGATCCAGTTGAAATGAACACAAGAGGTAGTAAAACTCTGACAAACTTCCTTTTCACACAAAGTATGATTTACAAGTACAGAGTTTTGATTAGTAAAGCCTAATTTTCACACAATTACTTATAGAATATTATGTTATGAGTTTCAGTGCCCTGTGTGTTTTAAAAAAGGGTCCTTTTGAACGTTGACGTCACATACAGCTTCATACGCATGAGTTTTCTAATTCAGTAGGTTTGCTCATTAGCTCACATGATACAGCGTTGCACTTGAGTGATGAAGAGCTCTGGTACGAACCCCATGAAACTACGCTTCAACAAAACAGCTCATATCCGCATAAGGATGTTAAAATAGCACAGCTGCACATCAACAAATGTGTTTTTATATCACTTTTGCATTTGTTAACACTATCAGTTAGGTTTAGGGTTGTGTTTGGCGTAGGGGATATTTCCAACACGATAGAGCATTAACCTTTAGCGACAGTCCTCAGATATTTGAATTCTGAACAGGCGCAACATGTATCTCAAGCAGCGCAATAAAAACGCAGCAATACGTGCCTGTAGTAACGTCATAAAATTGTGCCACGGTTACATGTTGAACGTGTATTATTGCACCACTCTCTGGACATTTCGCTTTAAAACTGCTGCGAAACATCCAGTAAGGTATTTATTTACAATGTTGCAGAAATGTGTATAGAGGCATGTTTTTTAATGAGCCTGAGTTGTAAAAATGCGTATTTTTTCTCAATATGACTACATTAATGGCAGTGTTTTTCATTTGTATTTGTAATTAAAGTATAAAACAATTACTTATTTGAAAGTAACTTGGATTTTATAGTGTAAATGTAAAAATGCTCAATTGTTGTAAGTTAATGCATAATTTAAAGAGGTCATCGGATGCAAACTTCACTTTTACTTGTTGTTTAAACATTAATGTGTGTTAGCAGTGTATGTACAATTCTGCCCTATAATGATAAAAATCCATGCAGTGGTTTTTAATTAATCTGTAAAAATAATATTCCCTTATTCAAATTGAGCCTCAGATGTCTGATGGTGTGGCGTCACACAGACAGAGGCTGCTCCCACAATAGTTAATTGACATGAGCGTCTTACCTCAGATCAACTGTAACAGTCAGACCTCCATTGTTTCGATGCCGGAGCAGGGATGTAAATTGGACAAGAATATCTCCGATATGAGCGATTGAGGTGTTGTGTTGCTGGATGTAATAATGAACATAGTGGTCATCATTTACTCCCGACATCTGAGCCGCTGAAGATGCAGTGGATTACATTTGTTTGTGAACGGAACGCGCCTCCCGATCTACATAAATGCATCTATGTTTGCGCGAATCATTCGTGATCCAGCTTCACCTACAGCAGAAGTGAGTATAAGGGTTTTTTTTTTATGAATCTCTGCAATCACCTTTCCTAACAACGTGCTAGTTAGCAAGTTTCATGGCTAAACACGCTAAATGCAGCTAAAGTAAACAATCTCTCAGAGCAGCAAAGAGAAGAGAGGGAAGGGGCAAGCAGAGCTCATTTGCATTTAAAGGAACAATCCTTCTGAATGAGATGATTTTTGCAGAGCTCATTTTGACAAGGTAAAAAGGGTGTTGTTTTACACAACCATTAAGAATTTTTAACCAAAGTAGGTTATAGACTTTTCATTAAGACCCTAAAGAAACAACTTGTGGAAAATGGGCATTCGATGACCCCTTTATATATTTTTTCTAATCATGCTTTCTGCTGGCCAGAGGGTTATTCTTTTACTTTCCCTGATCAGATATTCATCAAACTTTGTGTAGGCTTAAAAAAAAGGGATATTATTTTTACCTAAATTAAGAACTGAATTACATGTTTGATTTGCAGTGTAGGCATACGCTAGTTAAAATTTAATGATCACTGATACTTTAAGGTAATTCTTTGCAAGCCAACATCAGTTTAAAGTTTTCAAAAATGTGCAGTAGATTAATATGTCTCTTTTTTGATTAAAAAGTTTAATGAATAAAGTTCAGATAACAACTCTGAAGATGGACACATTAAAAGAGCATTTCAGAAGAGCATATAATTATTTAAGATAGCCAAAGTAATGTACACCAGGGGACGAATAATTATATTTTCAGTTTCTTTGAGACTATTGGCCGAATTCACTGAATAGTTGCATCACCTTTGCACACAGTAACATCTGCATCATATTACCCACAATCCAGTTTAACCAAGCACTGTTTGTGCACCAGACATAGTTCAATTAAGTAATTTTTGTTTGTAACATAAATATCCCTTCTTTCAAAGTGCATTATTTTTACTGTAAGCAGGTGGTAAACATGACATTTTTAAAAAAAAAATAAATAAATAAATTTTACAAAAATTAAGTACTTCATCAAATGATGATTCATTGAAGGAGAAGAGCATTGTGCATACATGTGGATGCACAATAGTTGAGCTCACTTTCTGCATTTTAAAAAAACTCATTCTTATAGAGCACAGTAGTGGAGTGATGCAGTACAGTCTCAATAAAGTACTGTATGCCAGATTACAATAATCAGCTGCATGCTCTACAACTGAGCACTCAGAAATGGCCTGCAAGATGGAGAGATGCAGAATTGTGGCGAATGTTTACAGTTTTACACTGATTATTGGGCTGGGTAACTGAGCCATATGAAAAGTTTGGAATAATTTAATATGGAATACATTTTTTTATATTATTTTTGAAAGAAGTAACGCTTCCCAAAGGTATCTTTGTTTGATGAAAAATCAAGTAAAAACAGTAATATTCTGAAATATTATTTCAATTCACAAGAATTGAAATAATATTCTATTTTGTTTTAAAATATAATATCCTTGTGATGGCAAAGCTCAATTTTCAATAGCCATGAAAACAGTTGATTGATTTGATTGATTTGATTGATTGATTGATTGATTGATTGATTGATTTATAACAATGTAACCATGACAACGTTTATTTTCAGGATGCTTTGATTAAAAGAAAGTTCAAAAGAACAACATATATATTTGAAAAAGTAATCTTGTAGCACTACTGTCTTTACAATGGCTTTTGATCAATTTATTGTGTCCTTGCTGATAAATAAATTGTAATGACTTTCTTTCTTTTTTCACCAAACTTTCTAATTGGAAAAAAAAAAATAATAAAAAAAAAAATAAGCAGCCCAGCTGTTTTCAACATTGGCTTAAGAAATGTTTCAAGAGCAACAAATCAAATTAAAATAATTTCTGAAGGATCATGTGACACTGAAGACTGGAGTAATGATGCTGAAAATTCAGCTTTGGCAAAACAGGAATAAATGTGTCAAAATACTTGCCGACTTATCTTGGTGAGCATAAGAGACTTTGGGAAAGATTTTAAAATTTTAATTATTCCAAACGTTTGACCAATTGTGTACTTAATTATTTTAATGAATTGGCTGTTAAAACAGTGCAGACTGCAAATGCAAGTAAACAGTTCAAAATCCCACATTAAATGTATTTAACAAATGTCAGTTTATGAGGTCATAGGAGTGAGAACACTGGACCATGACCTTGTCTTTTCTTCCAAGAGCGCTTGTTAGTCGTGCTGTCTTCTGCGTCAACCCGTCTGTCTCCGGCTGAGGATGAGGTTATCCCCTTTGTGCAGCGATCGTTCTCGCTTCTAAATCAGGCTTTAAATGTCAGAGACTAATCACAGTGTACTCAGCTGAAGGTGCTTTTCTCCAAACTCAATTACGCCGCTTGTTGTGATGATTTTGCTCTGAGAATTCTTGTCTTCAGCATTGAATAGTTATTTGTTGGCTTGACAGTTTGATGCTTCAGTGCTATGGCTTTGGGGAATCAAAGCTGAAGGAGGAGGATGCATAGCTGTACTCCTTTTGTCCTTTTTGGCTGGGTGGTGAACCAGTCAAACCGAAAATAATTTCCTCAATGAATAGCATGAGGTTTGATGGCAGAGTTTCCATTCTGGCAGAATGCTGTACAGTTTCAATGCACAAGTATGATTTATCAAGAGAACTTAAAAAGATGGTTCACCCAAAAATGAAAATTGTGCCATTTACTCACTCTCATGTCATTCTGAACTTGTATGACTTTCTTTCTTTTGCCAAACTGCAAAAGAAAAATGTACATTTTTCACAAGCTTGTTCATGATCCAGAACTTGCAAGCTTGTAGATGTGTTCTACTTAATATCCCGATGTGTATAAAGCACCGGAAATTCAAACACGAGTTATAAAGTCCAGTTCTAAGGGGAAAATGCCAGCTCACAATTTTGATTAGAGTTTATATCTAGCAATTCTGTCTTTATAACACACAAATCCAAAATTACACGGTAAAAAAAAAAAATGCTGGAGATGTCAGGTTTTTTTTTATAGTTATAATATAATTTGAGATTTTTTCACTTCCAAAAACTGTAAATTTAACAGTGTTTTACTGTTAAATTACATGAAATGTCCCTTTGAAATATTTCAGTTTTGACCATATCTTGTAAGGGAATTTACCATTAACCAATAGCATTTTTACAGTGTTTTTAATAAATAAGCTTTCCATTGATGTATGGTTTGTTAGGATGGGACAATATTTGGCTGAGATACAACTATTTGAAAATCTGGAATCTCATTGTGCAAAAAAATCTAAATATTAAGAAAGATGCCTTTAAAGTTGTCAAATTAAGTTCTTAGCAATACATAATACTAATCAAAAAATAAGCTTTGATATATTTACGGTAGGAAATTTACCAAATATCATCATGGAACATGATATTTACCAAATATCATAATGATTTTTGGCATTAAAGAAAATTGATCATTTTTACCCATGCAATGTATTGTTGGCTATTGGTACAAATATACCCTTGCTACTTATGACTGGTTTTGTGGTCCAGGGTCACATACCTTTTTTTGCAGTGTATATCACATAATTCTGAATTTGTAATTTACAGTTATAAGTTTATATCACGCAATTCTGAGAAAAAATAATTCAGCATTGTGAGATGTAAACTTGCAATTATAAGGGGGAAAAAAAACTAATCAAGAACTGTGTTCACACTTGGCTTAAGTTCATTCATCTGCAGCAAAGGTTATTTTGTATGATCTCTATAGTTCTACACCTTTCATAGCACTCCCATTGTTTTCATGTAATCAAATCAGTAAATGAATATGAAGTATTAATTTGGTGAAAAATTATTTATTTATAAGGTAAGTGCACATGTAATAAGCAGAATCATATTAAAGCATGGTTTCTCAAATTGGGGGTTGTAAGAAAACTGCAGGGGTTTGTGAGTTGATTAAAAGCTAATAATGAATTATATCCAATGTAAAATGCTGCACAATAATCACAATATAGCCTAGCACACTTATCAAATCAAAGACTGCAATTGAATTAAACAATTGTACAGTCTGATGCTCTCCTTGTTTCCAAGCAATACTTTGTTCATGTATGTAGCTTCTCAGTTCACAGTTAATGCAGCAAACTCCATCTCTGCATGTGCTGTGAGTTTATCATGTATTTGGGAATGCACATACACTAGGTTGTGCTTTAATTCGCATCATTTTCAAAATTTTTGTGGGCAGAAGATTACAGCCTTTCTACAGTATTATGCCAAAATAAAAGCTTTTAAATTTGAAATATTTGAGGGTTTGAAAGTTTAGAAGATATTATATTGAAGATATAAATATTAGTATTGTAACTTAATAATTTTATGTAATAATGTAATGTAATATATTTTTTTTTTACAGTACAATTGTAATTTACAACAGTAATATATTTCTGTCTTTTTGTAGAGTTATAACAATGACAAAAATAATAAAAATAATAATAATAATAATAATAATAATAATAATATTATTATTATTATTATTATTTAATAAAATATATAATAACAATAATAGTAAGAATTGTTGTTGTTAATAAAAATAAATATTGTTTATTATTATTATAGTTGTTATAACACTACATTATTATTATTTTCTTATTTTTATATAGAATTATTATTATTATATAATAATAAAATATATAATAATAATAATAATAATAATAATAATTATTATTATTATTATTATTGCTGTTGTTGTTTGTTGATGTATTGTTTTATGATTATTATTATTAATATTATAATTATTATTGTAGTTGTTGTTATAACTAAAAAGAGGTTAAAAAGAGGTTTTATTTTAAAGTCCAGCTAGTCAAATATAAAACACAGCACAAAATACAATTTGTATTATTTGCTTGCATATCATGTAACCATTAACCAGTGTCAGAGAGCCGTGAACATGCAAATGTGTTAATTATTGAAATCTAAATTTAAACTATCATGGTATAATTCAAATGAATGTTTTGCTAAGGGATTCAGCTGACAAAAAAAAGTTTGGGAGCCCCTAAAATAGAGTCAGCTGGTGATTGTCAAATTAAACCCTCTCAGGATGATGAAAGACCCATCATGATGAACCTTTTCTGGTTCATTTTCCAATTATGACTAGCCCATCTGGCCGATGCTATGCGGTTCAGGTGTTCTGAGTGTTTTTAACATGTTGCTCTAAGGTGGCCTGTGTTCTGGGTGATTTCTAGGTGGTTACTTTACCTGGTACAAATCAAAAGATTCCACCTCCAAGACTCTTTGATATTCTGGTCTCTTGCGTTTCTCCTCCAGTGCCTGAAATTTTTCACCCATTTCATCATTCGCCATGTGAAAATGTCTGATGCCATAACTGAGTATCAAGGGACTGTGTCCTTTACAACATCGTGATCTAAACAAATTTTAACCTGACTTTTCAAGTGCTAATAATCTCAGAATAATTCCACTTCATCTTTCTCTTCGTCATTAGCGTGGCTCTAGTTAACTCCAGATCTGTTCCTCGACTGCTCCCGGAGATAGACTGAGCAGTCTGTCGGAGTCAATCCATCAGTCCGTGTTCAGCCATGTGAGAAGCCCCCTTATGTAGAGACTTCACCCTCCCATGCCCCTCTTAGCTGTAGAGGTTAACTACCTCAGCACTTCTCCTCCGCTGTCCTCCACTCTCAGCTGCAATTTATTATGCAGATGAAGACTACTCATTATTGCTATCTGTCTGGTGGAGCAGGAGACATCGTCCTCATCCATGTAAATGTGCTGAGGATATATTAAAAAAAAAAAAAAAAAAGGAAGGTACTGTCCTGAGGTCATAATGAAGATAAAAAAGCCATATTTAAAAGATACTTAAAAAGTAATCCAATTACTATTTCTTAAAGGAAAAAGGTGAAGCAGATTTTGTTTTATATATTATAGTTATTTGAAAATGGTTTCCAAATCTCTCTTTTTGTTCATTAAAATAACGCTAAATTGAATATAAATACTGGGTAAAAATATATAAGTCAAAAGAAAATTTGAAATTTTGCCTTAACTGAATAACTGAAATAAGACTGAAATAAAAAATAAGTTGAAGCAGTAAAATTACCAACTGGAACTAATTTAACTAAAACTGAAATAAAAAATGTATTAACTTAAAGAGTAATATTTAAAAAAAAAAATACATAAAACTACATAAATTAAATAGTGCTGTCAAATGATTAATCATGATTAATTGCATCCAAAATAAAAGTTTTTGTTTCCATGATATATGGTTGTGTACTGTGTATATTTATTATGTGTATATATAAATACACACACATTCAGTATATATTTTTAAAATATTTACATGTATTTACATGTTTATATTCATATACTTGATATTAAATATATATATATATATATATATAAACAATTTTTTTCTTAAATATATACATGCATGTGTGTGTGGATTTATATACATAATGAATGCACATGCATACATAATCGCAAACATCGTGATTAATCTTTTGACAGCACTATAATAAAAGTAATAAAAGTGACAAAAATCTCACAACAAAATTACTAATAACAGTGAAACAAAGAAAAGTTTTGTTTATTTTACTTTAATTTTTAATGTTTCTTTTTGAAGTTTGACATGCTGAAAACAAAAATCACATTGCTCATTAAGTGTTCATGAAAACTAAAAATGTGTGACAACTTATTCTAGCTAATCTGTTGAAAGTTCCCATCCTTGCAAAAGCAAAATATTAGAAATTAATACCAAAACTAACTTATCTGTATTAAACCAATGTTTCATAATAAATTATAGATGTTGTAAAACTTACCTGACCTAAATATTTACCAAAATTTTGATATGTGAAAATACATAGTATAATAATAATTAGCACCACAGAATTCACTGTAAAAAAAATAAAAATAAAAAAATAAATAAAAACGTCTAACTTCTGTACAGAAGAACCATAAAAAAAATTGAGTGAAACAAATTTTTGTTGTGTAATTAAATCAAGGTTTGTATAAGGTGCTTTAAGTGCTTGAAGTACATGAATATGAATACTTCTGAAATTTAATGCCAGGAAAACCCTTGAAAATAGTAAATAATAAATAAAACTTGAACAGTGCTTCAATTATTGAAAGACAATGTATCTATGAAATAACTCTTTAATCATATATTTTCACGCAGTTCATAAAACATACTTTCTTCGCTTATTTCAGTTAATGTCAGAAAACAATCAAGCTAAGCAAGTAGTAGTACTGACAGTGTCATATAAACATAGCTGAAGATGCGAAAAGAGGAACAGGTGAACCTGATTTTTTTTTAATCATTTACGCTGGAACTGCTGATTCAAACTTGTGACTTCGATCATACATTTCAAGCGATTCACTAGCAAAAACCAGGTGAAAAATAAAAGAGCTATTCATTTTAGAATTTCAGCATCGCTTGTAACGATTTTAAAAAGCACGTAGTGATTACTGAAATGGAGCTTTTCGAAACTCCGAATCAGTTAAACCATTGAGTCGCAAAATGATTCACTGTTTCGAAGCGCTCCAGTCGGATTGCACATCGCGAATCATTTGTTTCAGAACAAGACTTAAAATCGAGTAGCACAAATCTCACTTAGATTGGAACAGGTTTGTACGCTATACGCAAAGTTCCAATAGTCAAATGACAATTTGCTTTAGATCGGAGCTTCGGAGCGCAGATAGCAAATCATTTGATTCAGATTGGGACTTCGGTGCGGGTTCGTGAAACATTTGTTTCAGATTAGGATTTCAGAGCGATTTTTGCAAATCTTTCTTTTTTTTTCAGATTTTTTTCTTAAACAGTAGGCCTAAAATCAAATCATTAAGGCAGTGCAGTTATAAAAACAACACAAAGAAAAAAGAAAGTATGCACAAATACAGATCCCTTAAGACAATTAATTGTGGTTTTACTAAAAGTGTATTATACTTTGGAATACTTTGCATGTGCTTCACTGTATTTTTTGCCATTTTTATTAATATATTTTTATTTATCTATTTATCTTTTTTTTTAGAATTTGAAATACACTGTAAAGAGTTTTCACCAGTTTCAGCTTCAAAACTTAAGTTCAGCAGCTGCCTTAAAATTGTTAGTTATATCAACTCAAATGTACAAGTCATTTCAACTCATAAGTTACATCAACTTAAAAGTACTTTATTATAGTGAGTTAAAATGACTTGTAGTTTTTAGTTGATTTAACTTAAAATTTTAAGGCAGCTGCTGAACTTAAGTTTTTAAGTTGATACGTGAAAACTTTTTACCTTGTAGAAGTTAAGTGAGATCTCTGATTGAAGTCCTTAAAAATCAAAAAAGTAGTGCTTGAAAAGTCCTTGAAAGTCCTGTTTTTTTCATTTTACTCTATCTGTATGAACCCTGTTAAATTAAAATGAAAATATAGAAATAAGAGGCCATTTGAATTTTAAGAAAAGTATAGTCAAGATCAATCAGTTTGTCCTTTGACAAGGCAAAATTGAAAACAATTATGTCTAAGAACTATTGTCTAAGTCTAACTAACTAACTAATACTAACTAATGTCTAATAATATCTAGAACGTTTTACTATGCATGTTTACTATGTAGTATCTATGTTTATTAATGTATGTTTTACTACATTTTAGAAGATTTTTCTTCTCTTTATTTCGCAATTTGTAAATTATTTGTCTTGTTGACCCCACAAAAGCCACCATGTTATAATGGCTGCAGACAGCAGAGGACAATATTTTTTGTAATATTTTCAGCGTGGTCATCACGGAAAGCTATTGTATGGGTTCAGAAGACTTAGAATATAGTACACATATTTGACATTTTGGAGCTTTTCCCAGTATGGAATAGAGTGGCAAGTGCATTCTTCAAAATTTCTCCACTTCTGTTCCACAAAACCCTTTTTTTTTTTTTGTTTTGTTTTTTGTTTTGTTTAACAAAATGAAGGTGAGAAAAAGTGATTACATAATTTTCCTTTTAGGGTGAATAGTTCTTTGAAATGTGTATATTGTGTATTTACCATGAAGCCATGATGGGAAGGACATTTAACACAAATACGCTCCAAGGCATAAACAGTAATGTTCTGCCTCGTCTCTCCCTAAAGCAGTATTTGTCACACAAATCTCTTTTTCAGTGTTCCAGTGTTCCCCGAGTCAGGTTATGTGCACTCTGGTGGTCAGCGTGTATACGAACATCCGCCTGATTTCTAGGTCACTGTTGAGTCTGGCCTCAGGCTGTAGCTGTATTTAGGCTGATAATGAAGGTTTGCAGTTAAGACACGCTCATGTTCACCTACAGTGCAGCAAAGGCCCTCACAAGCCCCTCTATTAGAATTGGAAAAGTTATGAGCATTTTCTTTTTAGAGGTTAAATCTTTCTTCTCAGTAAAATATTCATTCTGCATTAGCATATAAATGCACGTCTGGTGATGCATGTTTAATGGTGGCTGATTTAAATGTATAATATTCATAAACAAAGTGATGATGTAGCTATAAATGTGCAAACACTGAGTGAGGATGAGTCCTGATGCTGAAGTACATGTGAGCTGTGTGTTTGTGCGTACGTGAGTCTGCATATCTTTCTTTCTTTTCAATTTCTTTCAATTTCTTTTTTCTTTTTCTCTTTCCCTTTTGTTTTTCTTTCTATTTCTTTCATTCAATTTCTTTTTTCTTTCTTTCTTTTTCTTTCTTTCTTTCTTTCTTTCTTTCTTTCTTTCTTTCAAGTTCTTTTTTCTTTTTCTCTTTCCTTTTTGTTTTTCTTTATATTTCTTTCATTCAATTTCTATTTTTTTTCTTTCTTTCTTTCTTTCTTTTTCTTTCTTTCTTTCTTTCTTTCTTTCTTTCTTTCTTTTGTTCTTTCTATTTCTTTCATTCAATTTTTTTTCTTTTTCCTCTTTCCTTTGTTTTTCTTTCTTTCTTTCTTTCTTTCTTTTATTGCTATTTCTTTCATTTATTTTTTTCTTTTTCTATCCTTTTTGTTTTCTTTCTATTTCTTTCATTCAATTTATTTTTTTCTTTTTCTCTTTCTTTCTCTCTTTCTTTCTTTCTTTCATCTATTTTTCTTTTTCATTCTTTTTCTCTTTTTATTCTTTTGTTTGTTCTTTCTATCTCTTTCTATCTTTCTTTTGTTCTTTTTATGTTTTCTTTCTATTTCTTTCATTCATTTTTTCTTTTTCTCTTTCCTTTTTGTTTTTCTTTATTTCTTTCATTCAATTTCTTTTTTGTTTTTCTTTCTTTCTTTCTTTTCCTCAATTCCTCAATTGTACTCTTGTTTCTTTGTTCTTGTATGTGTGTTTGTTTTGTTTTGTTTTTTTTTTCTTTGCTTGTACATTCTTCCATTCTGGAAAGTATTCTTTCTTTCCTCTGTTTGTACTTTCTTTTACTGATATTGTTTTTGTTTGCTTTGTCTTATTTACGGGTTTTGCCTTTTCTTCTTTCATTCTTTCTTTTGTTTGTTCATTCTTTTCTGCATTCATTCATTTGTTTGTTTGCCCTTATATAAAAAGTAATAAGTAAGAAAGGGAAGGTACAGCTGTCCTGAGGTCATGGATGAAGGAATGACTATATTTTAAGGATGAATTTGTTAAAAATTGAAGCAATCTGCATTCAGTAGTTAATAATCCAGTATTATTTCTTACAGGAAAAAAAAAAAAGAAACATGAAACAGTTTTGGTAAAATATTATGCTTTTTTTTTTCTTTTTTTTTTTACTCTCTGGTTTTGTTTTTTCTTCTTTCATCTTTTCTTGTTTGTTCATTATTTTTCCACATTATTCATTTGTTCGCTTGCACATGCTTTGTTGCATTTGCCTGCTTAGTTATTTTATTCACACTTTCACTCATTCTGTATTTATTCTCTCATTTTTCTTACTACTTTCTTCATATTTTCCTATTCATTAATTTATTCGCTTGCACAATCTTTGTTCCATTTGTTTGAAGTCACTTTCCTTATTTTTTTTTTCGTTTACTTTCTTGTTCTGTTTTTGTTTTTGTTCATTTTTTTTTTGCTCACATTCAATCAGTTTTTATTCTTTTGTGTTCTTTTTGTTAATTCTTACATTATTTATTGGCTCTTTCATTTGATCATTCATTCTTTTATTTGTAGTATTATTCTGTTCATTTTTTTAGTTTTTGTTTGCCCTTCCTTTCTCTCATTCATTCTTTTTTTATCTGTTGTCTGTTTTCTTCCAGTTGTTATTTTAGTTTTCTTTCTCTCATAGGTTTATTTTTTAGTTGATTCTCCTTTGCTTGTTTGTTTGTTCATTCCTTTGTCTCTTTCATTTTTCTTTTATTTCATTTCTTCTTTTGTTCTGTGAATTGAGAAACTGCCTTTCTGAAGGGTTAGTTAAAATGTTTACTGTTGGCAGTTTTGTGCTCTCCTATCCTTCAATAACAGCCTCTCTGTAAAGCCTTCATTACAAAACTGAGAACTGTTTTGAACTGGAGAGGACATTGTTTGACACTTACCGTATGCTTACATCATGTATCGAGAACAAATGAAATTCAGTCCTTCGTGATATGAAACAGACTCATCTGAGTTGTCGCTGACATGTCTTCACAGAAACCCAAGCAGAAGGACTGGCACCCTCCTGATGGCTTCATTCTGGGGCTCTGGACTCTCATCTTGCTGGTGTTCTTCAAGACCTATGGCATCAAACATCTCAAACACATCTTCTGATTCATCCCTCCCAGCACTGCCGAGGTCAAAGAACCCACCGCTCGTGTCTTCTCTTTCAGAAAAGAGACCACCCTAACTTTGTTCATGATTGATTTGGTCAGGGATAGGTTTTTATTTATTTTTTGATGCAAGTTTGTTTTCTTTGGGTTTTGCTGTGTATCATTTTTCGAAAGTGACATGCACTGACTTCTTACATTCAAACATCCTTTGTTGCTCAGTAGCGAAAGCATTTGAATTTCACACAGGGACTTTCTTTTGAACTAAACACACTCAGACAGCTTGCAGGGAGAAGCATACTTCTTTTTTGTTGGTTTGTTTATTTGTTTGTTTGTTCTTTAAGATTAAGATTTATAATGGCACTGTGGAATTGTAACTTGTAATGAGAGCATGCACTCCTCCCAGATTTCATTAGTTCTCAGTGGGATGTTTTTTTTTATTTTTTTTTTTTTTATTATTTTATTGATAAGATAATCTAATTCTGTATATGCAATTGCTGTTGATCCATCAATATTTAATGGTTATTTGAAGTGTGAAAAGAACACTAATTTTCTGGGTAGAAAACAAATAATGTAAAGAAAATAAAGCCTATTTTAGGATCATTAAGTTGTTTGTTTGTTTTGCATTTAAAGCAATTGAATCCTAAATTCTCATTATCATAATGAAAAGAAACATCTCATTGTCATTAATGTAATACAGTAATGATTTTTAATTAGCATAAATCAAATCAGGTACAACAAATGATAACATGATGTGTAATCACTCCTGTCCTTAATTTAAATAATATAACATTCATTGTCAGTTACAGCAATGTGAATGGGATTGTTTTTTTGTTTTTTTTTTTCATATATTATTAAGCTGCTGACAGTTAGCTGACAAGAAGTGGGTAGAACATGTCATGAAATTAGCTAAATATCTTATTGGTCCTAAAACAGGCTTTGTTTTTCAAGCAAAATGTAATTTCTTTGTTTTTTTGTGGCCTAGACATTTTCATGAGTTCGCCCAGCAATAAATGTGAGGAATTAATGGACAACAAACAACATTTCCATGTACAGCAACCAAACGGGCTCCATTTGCCTGTGGCCGTGTCCTGTATCTGTCCATTAGCATCTCTGCTGCACTTGAACCATGTTACGAATGTGCTCTAAAAGGGGTCGACCGAATTCACCCCCAGCTACACAGCAAGTGTGAATAAGAGATTGACAAATTGGACTCTCTAATTCAGATTTTTTTTTTCTGTCTGTCTAATGCATCATTAACTGTTGGTAAGTCAGACATCGAGGATTGTTTAGGAAAGCAGCCCACATTAAAATATTCACTGGCACTCATGTTATGTGAGTAAATGCATTATGGGAATTTCCGCAGTGCCATTTTGTCTTTTTCCCATTTATGTTCTCAAGCATTTTGCGGTATGTTTTTTATTATAAAACTGGCTAAAGGTGACATTTTGAATAAAGCCTACAGTAAAAAGACTCTGAAAGCTTTTCATGTTCTGTTCCTTTTAAACCTGAAGGAAAGTAATAAAGCAGAAAAGCAGCGGGAAAATGGTGAAAAAACAGGAGCTGGAGCTCTTTTTTTCTGTGTGAAATGAAAGAGAACAAAGAACTCACATTTTACAATGGAGAAGCATTATGAAATGAATTCTAGTGAAGTAATGTTGAGTTATAAGAGAGCTGTGAATGGTTAAACACCTACTGCAGTTACTGGTTATGTTATATTAAAATATCTACCTACACTGTAAAAAACAATTTGTTGAGTCAACTTAAAATAATTTGTAACCTGGCTGCCTTAAAATTTTAAATTCAGTCAACTCAAAAAAAAGTTGATTCAACTTGAAATGTTAAATTATACTAAGTGACAACTTAGATATTTGAGTTGAATTAACTTAAAATTTTAAGGCAGCTGGGTTACTTACCCATCTGTTAAGTTTAGCAAACACAAATATCTAAGTTGTTACTTAGTACAACTTAACATTTCAAGTTGACTAAACTTATTTTAGTTGACTGAACTTAAAATTTTAAGGCAGCAGGGTAACAAATTATTTTAAGCTGACTCAACAAGTTGTTTTTATTTTTTACAGTGTAGTATATACTGCCAGATCACTCAACTCACAAGTTATTTTTAATTATGCTAATTTCACATTTTAATCATTCAGACCAATTGAAGTTATTTCATTAGTGCCCATTTAAAAGGCTTGCTTTTTTTTCAGAATTTAATATGTTGAAATAGGGTTGTGCAGATCGACGATAGTCAGAGATATTGCCTGTTGCTGTTGCCTTTGATGATAGCAAGACGATTATTATTATTATTATCCGTCAAAAATAGACTAGGCGCCTAACATTAGTGATGCAGTGCAGAGAGCTGCTTCTGGGGCGCTTCAAAAACTTGCCACGAGGTGGCTGGTATAAACACAAAGGAACAAATCACAGTAAGCAGGGAGGGGGTGTTTCGAGTGGGATCCATGCAACTGTAAAAGCATGGAATCGCTTTCTTATGCGTGCTGTTTTTCAGGTTTTACTTTCACTTTCAAAATCGATCCGTTCAGCAAGGAGGGGAGGGGATGAAAAAGGGGGGCACAGTAACTCATTTTGGGGGGGAACGCCTCAGATGTGTGCAGTGTAAATAAGGGGTAAGAAATGTATTCATCATACGGTGATATAACTATTCACTTACCGGGAGTGTTTTTTTTTTTTAAAGTGTACTAAGAAACGTTGCTGCCGTACCATGGATGCAGCAGGTGCAATGATATTACGCAGCGTCTGAAAATAGGCTAACTTCCGTCAACCAACATGACCACCTTCTTGCACAGGGAGACTATTTTCAGGTGCTGCGTAATATCATTGCGCATGCTGCACCCATGGTACGGCAAAAACGTTTCTTGATTATTCCCCCGGCAATATTGGCCTAGAAAATCACACTTTTCATTTTCCTTCGGTCTTAGCTCATGATGTAACTACAGAAGAGTCAAGTTTTAAATAGGAAAAATATCAAAACTCTTTGGTCATTTATGAGCCAGATGCTAATGGTCTAATCAGATTCAATGATCTACGCTAAGCTATGCTAAAAGTGCTACCTCCAGACCCGGAGATCGGCAGAATGGATTCGAAAACAGTAAAACTCAACTGTTTAACTCTAGGGGAGTTGGAAAATGAGCCTATTTTCCAAAAAGAGGTGGAGTGTTCCTTTAATTACGCTATTGATTTTTTGTTATTATGGAAAGTATTCAGAAAGGGACTGAAAACAAAACAACGCGTTCTACGGAGCCACTAAAGGGACATGCTTAGCCACGCTAGCGGTAGCCTGTTACATTAGAGTACATGATATATATTTCACTTTACCGCATAAACAGAGTAAGGAGAGATGACTGATAGGACGATGGTGAATGATTTGCAGATCCTGAGCGCCACTGACAAACATCTAATCTTGTAAAAGATGTGCTAAGTACTGTCGCTTTGTGTGATTGCGAATCTTAAAAGTGAAAGTAAAACACAAAGTACATTCAAAAGCAGTTTCATCTCCCCACATATTAATAATGGCTTTTTGATGTCTACAGTTTGTGTACAGTATGATTACCCAATGATTTTGTGAGAGAAAGCATTGTAATATATTTTTTCCTCCCATCTCGTATTTAGGGGTTTCATATTACATGTCATTTCTTTCCAGAACACGGTGTGACTGCATTCGGACACATCACTAATGGGAAGCGTAAAGCATTTTAGATTTATTAGGATTATTTAGATTTATTATTTCAATGAATGATATATCTAGTCATTTAAGACTTAAAATCAGCACTTTAGGACAAACATGATCTATCTTTATTTATTTACTTTTTTGTCATTCATTTTTAAACGAGTCAATAGCAGCTTGATGCAGCCAGACCTTTTGCCTTTTTGTACAATTACTAGCCAGCACAAAGGGAAAATTCAGTGCATTTCATGATGTGAAATCATTTAGCATGTAATTCCAGGGTTGGTTTAACAGCTCATATATTTGGGGTTTAATTATAGCTCAGCACCCTGTGATTTCATCTCTCTGTTTTCTCAGAGCAGGAGACGTCTGTCTCTCAGTCAGCGACTCACTGTTTGGAAAATAGCTGGGCCACCATGGATCAATACACCACCAAGAGAAAGACTCTTAGCGTAGTAATCTGGGTCTAGCTGCAGTGGCCCATATTGCTTTATTTCTCACCAGTTCTCTCTTTCAATATCATACCATAGTGCCACACTTGAGCTGTTCTGTTCATTGTGTTTTCTCTCCAGACAGAGTAACCTGCTTTCAAATATTGTCTACAGTGTTGCGCAAACTGGAGATGAGAAAGTGGTCTTGTATTGTGCTATAACAAGAATGCGTGCATACTGTAAAGCTGTAAACATTATGATTATAGATATAAACAGTATGCATGTTAACATGAGTTTAGTGTAAATAATAATTATAATAATAATAATTTCCAAATTTGCCTCTGTAGATACACTACCAGTCAAAAGTTTTTGAACAGTAGGGTTTTTAATGTTTTTAAAGAAGTCTCTTCTGCTCACCAAGCCTGCATTTATTTGTTCCAAAATACAGCAAAAGCAGTCATACTGTGAAATATGTTTACTATTTAAAATTACTTCTTTCAGAATATATTTTAAAATGTAATTTATTCCGGTGATCAAAGCAAAATTTTCAGAATCATTACTTCAGTCTTCAGTGTCACATGATCCTTCAGAAATCATTATAATATGCTGATTTGGTGTTCAAGAATTTTTTTTAATTATTATTATCAATATTTAAAACAGTTGAGTAAATGTTTTCAACATTCTTTGATGAATAGAAAGATCCAAAGATCAGCATTTATCCTAAATAAAACGTTTTGTATCATTATACACTATACCTTTCAAAAGCTTGAAGTCAGTATAACTTTTGAATACTTTTATTGAAATGAAATTAATACTTTTATTTAGCAAGGAAGCTATAAATTGATCAAAAGTGATGATAAAGACATCATAATGTTACAAAAGCAGATAAATGCTTTTCTTTTGAACTTTCTATTTATCAATGAAACTTGTACTCTGCTGTTTTCAACATAATAATAATAATAATAACAATAATAATAATACATGTTTTTGAGCAGCAAATTTAGAATATTAGAATGTTTCTGAAGGAACATGTGACTGTAGTAATGATGCTAAAAATTCAGCTTTGAAATCACAGGAAAAAATTACATTTTAAAATGTATTAAAATAGAAAAGAGTTATTTTAAATAGTACAAATATTTTACTTTACAGTTTTTTTTACTGGATTTGCTGTACCTGTGGGTCAGATAAATGCAGGCTTGGTGAGCATCTTTAAAAAACAAAGAAACAAAAAAACAAACAAACAAAAAAACATTAAAAAGCTTACTGGTCAAAAACTGATAGTGTATATCCAAATATAAAATATTTATAATATTTACAATATTTTCATAGTATCACTGAATTACTTTTTACGTTTTAGTAAATTTGTTCTTTGCTATTTTTTTTTATTTTTATTTATTTATTTATTTATTTATTTTAAAACGTCTATGTTTAATTTTATTTTAGTACATCAAGTTAAACTAACTGAAATTTATATAAAATATATTTTTTAATTTTTATTTCAGTTAATAATAATAATAATAATAATAATAATATATATATAAAACATTTTTTAATAATAATATACAATAATTTATTCATTGTAAAAACCCTGAACAACAAATGGTTTTTTGGCAGTGATGCCACAGAAGAACCATTTTGGTACCCTAAAGAACCATTTTTTTTTTTTTCTTAGTATGAGGAAGATTTTAACAGTCTAGAGAAACTTTTTTGACTGTTAACAGTCTTTCGCGGAATGTAAAGGTTCCCTGGATGTTAAAGGTTCTTCATGGAATGATGCATTTAAGAGTGTACCTAAAAATCTACAATCTAAAATGACTAAAATGGTAGAAACAACTGTACAACTCTAATAATACACAAGTTTTAATAAGAAAATGTAAGTGCTTTTATAAAATAAGCTTCACATTTCTGCTTTTAAATCCTCCATAAATTTGCCCTGTTCACTTCTATTGTAAGTGTCTTGTTGCAGCCTTGACTTTTTGCTTTTTTTAAAGAAGATTTGAAATTATTCAGCATTGTAATCAACAGTATGCCACAAATGCTGTTGAATGAACAACTTCTGAACCTGAAGTATTCCTTTAATGAACCTTTTAGCTATTTAGCAATGTCATTTAAAGCTACATCATTTCTCTGTTTTTAAAGTAAACTCAATTACTGTGGCCAGATCAATTAAGATAACAGCCCTATTATTACTGGAATGTAAACATTTTTCTTGTAAACATTTTTCCTACTTGCTGTTTTCAAAGTGACACTAGCATAAATCTGGACGAATTCTTGTGCTTCCCCTCAAGATGGACAGGCATTTCAGTATTTATACACACCGAACAGTAGCTTTTGCAATAATTCAAGCTATAATAGGCCGCCTCATCACTCATAGCTGCACAGCGTATCTGCAAACATTTGTGCATGCAACAGCAATGGCAACTTGTCAGTCATCTGGGGCACATTAATGCGACGGCTGCTTTAACAGTCCCGACGCGTATGTACATTTGCATGACTGACAGGTGCAGCGCGGTCATGGTCAACCATGCGTGGCCTCCTGCTGTGCTGCCATAATTACACCTGTATGCGTCCTGTACACCTCTGACACGCTCCTTTCCAGACTGACCACAAAATAATGGATGTTGGGTTTCTATTTCATTTTTATATGCTCTGTCTTGCCTTCATGCTGCTGCATTTCTTGTGGATCCTTTCGCATTCCAGCTGGATTCATCTAAAAATATTTCCGTTTTGATAAATGTGAGAAAGCTCGATCAAAAGTGCAAAATCACGGCGCATATTAATTGTCATTTTTCTGTTTTAACAAAAGATTGTTTATTGTTCATGTTAAAACATTTAAAATCATCCTCACAATCAAGTACAATCGTTAGCACCTTTTATCTTCTGTATAACGGTTTTAGCAGTGTGCAATGCATTTGGGAAATTTTAATTATCTTGAGAAAGAAAAAAACAGACCAAAGCAAAACAAAGAATGCAATAAATAAATAAATAAATTACAAAAACAAAAGAACAAAAACATTTAAAAATAATGTACTTTGAAATTAAACTCGTTATACCTTTCTGTGTCCTTAAACACTTCTAAATATTATACACTCCTAAAAATAAAGGTTTACAAAAGGGAGCAATGCCACAGAACCAATTTTGGTTCCAAAACATACACATTTCCACCCATTTTAACTTGAAAACTTAAGTTATGTTTATTCCTTAAATGTTATACTTTTGAAGTATAATCAGCTCGGTTGTACAAGTCATTTCAACTTGAATTACATTAAACCAACTTAAAAAAAATCAAGTTGAATTTCAAACGAATTATAAAAAAAGATGAAACATAAGTTAGTAATCATATCGTTTTTTTCATAGTCAACCTTCCTGTGGACAGTTCTTAAAATAACCATTATTTTCTTTATATTTTATTAATCTAAAAGAGCCTTTGTTGCATTTAAACCCAGCAGGCACCAGACGTCAATATAACGTCAGGTTGACGTTGGACCTCAGACGTTGCATTTTGGTTGAGAATGGAAATCAGGTTGGCGTCACTTTTACGTTGACTTAACGTTGGATTTTGGTTACACAACTTAAAAACAACAAAATATCAACATCAGCTGACGTCGGTATTGCACATCAATTTAACATTGACATTAGACGTTGAATTTACGTTGAATTTTGGTCACCTGACGTTTAACCAAATATCAATGTCTTATGACTTTTGTCAATGAATTCTGACATTATGTGCTTGCTGGGAAGGTTCCAATGATGTTGAACTTTCATAGAACCATCAAATGCTAATAAACAACCTTTGTTTTTAAGAGTGTAAAGGTCATTAATACACTGCACATTATTGGGTTAATTATTTAAGCCAACATGAATCAAAAATTGCCAGTGTTTTTACTTTCTTAGTGCACTTTTTAGGCCTCACTGCAAACAGTTGATCTAAAAGTTGATTTAAAAAAAAAAACTGTCTTTATTATCTTATCAAAATTAACCCAAAAAGAGAATTCCTTGCAGTTCCTGTTCTGCAGATGCCCTCCAACTTGACATAGAGACCACTTTTCACAATCATATCAATTTCATTTGGGTAAACTCAAGTGGCACCCGTCTGTTCTCTCACTGACTATTCTGTTTCACTCAGACATGTCATATTATGAAAGTAAAATAACTTGCGGATGCTGTTTTACTTTGTCTTTAGCACAATTTTCGTTGCAGGCGGATCCTTGATCCAGAGTTCTTTGATCCGCCACCATTTCTAATTTTTCCTATACTCTGCACAATACTAAAAACTCCCAGTGATACTCAATTGATAAATGTTTATGAAATATGAATGCGTACAGACTATTGGAATGCCTTTTGTATCTAAAGAAACAATGATTGTGCAAAAGAAAAGGTTTAAGCATCAGTTCTCCTCGTGTCTCTCAGTCAATCCAGCACGTAAAGCTCCATCCACACGGCAACAGGAATTAGCCCGTGATCCGTCTGAGGCAGTTTGAGATTTTTCGAAGACTCTGGTGAGAGTCACGTCTTCTGCGATCTGGGAAAGGCTGTGGTCGCCGTGCTATTTCTCGGTAACGGCGGAGGACTCCAATCCGGCTGGTAGAAATGGATGTTGAATGTCCGAGCCCAGTTGGCAAAGACCCGCTTCTCTGTGATGAAGCGATGGTGGCTGCCTCGCCGGCCCCGCTCGTGGGAGATGTACATGGCGCATTCGTCCGGACCCGTCGGTTCGTAGTAGTGATATGGGACAGAGTGGTGCTGAGACTCCCTGTGCACAATGAGAGCAGAGATTAAAATGGGGATCGTGTTAAGGTACCATTACATTCCCCGATTCCCAAATTAATCCTGAGATAGATATTCATTTTCAAGGCAATTAACCTGATTTGGTTCAGAGAATAACTGGCTTTAAGGTGAATAAATTGATTTTATGTAATACATTATGGTTGCAAAATGGCTGGGGGGAGAGGTCATGTCTCAGCGGGGAACCACAATGAATCATTTAATTTTCGGCTCTCGGTTATTTTTCTCATAGCATTGGTACACAGCGGGGGCTGCCATGACAATATAACCCACTTTGCAGGGAGAAAATCCTGAACAAACATGTAGATGGATCAGATCTTTGACCACACTGGAAATCTATGATTCACAATACAGTTTAAACATGGAAATGAACAGAAAGTTTTATAATTTTGAAACACTGCCAACAACAAAATGTGAAGGTGTAAAATGAAGAATAAATATTAAAGAAAATGTTTGTTGATTAGTGGCCTGTATCTAATAGGAATACACAATAGATTGTATCAGTTGATTATTTTATTTTATTTTATTTTTCCTATAGGCCTACATCCTCATTTCCCCCAGTTTTCATTTAGATTGCATTTACTCTAATTTAATGCTTAGTTATTTTTCATATTTTTTATTGGTATTTAACAAGATGATACATAATAATGCATTCAGTGAAAAATAAGAGATTGCATATTATCCTAATCTTATCTTAATCTTCAAAACACTAGTGATTTATTAAAACAGTTAAATGTGATATTTTAACAAATCTTAAAATAATAGCAATTGAATATCTATTTTATATACTTTTTATATACATGTTGTGATGCCTAAATTCGAATTTAAAGGACTAGTTTTTAGAGTTTTAATTTTAATTTAGACACACGTTTATTTTTTATTTAGACAAAATAGTATAGATTTGTATATTTAAAAAAAAAAAGCTATAACATTAAAATTAATTATTGGCTTATCCTATCAGACAGATCAGTAATCAAATCCATAAATTTGTAACATTAATCTTATAAATTCAAATAAAGTAAAGGTCAAATGTTCTACTTAACTACACCACTGATCAAAAGTTTGGGGTAGGTAATACTTTTCTTTTTTTTAAAAGAAATTTGTACTTTTATTCAGCAAGGACACATGCAGTTTATCAAAAGACTTAAATTGCTAGTTTTATTATCGTTATACCTCCTATTCAGAAAAGAATTCTGAAAAAAGCATTACAGTTTCCACAAAAAACATTAAACAGAACCATTTCAACTATTATAATAGAAAATGTTTCCTGAGCACCATTTTAGATTAAATTTTAAAATATATTCCAATAGAAATCAGTTATTTTAAACTGTCACAAAATTCCACAACATTTTTTTACTGTATTTTTTGAATAAATGCAACATAAGAGACTTTCAGAAACAAAAACCACCTCATGTTTTTGAACGATAGTATATTTAAAATCACAAGAATGCAAAAGAAACTTTTCACTATTGGTCTCACACATTTGGACCACGCTGTATGCTGAAACCCAAAAGCAAAGCAGTGAAATCTGACTTACCTACAGAAATCTGGAGGCACCATGCCGTACACATTGATCCTGTCACAGAGCTCTAAGGCAATAGTCATTGTGAACCAGCCTGTGCTTAACCACGAGTTAGAGATTCTCCTGAAAAGACAAACAGAGAAAGAGTGTGACTGTCTGCTGAAAACAATACAATGAATACCAAACTACGAGGCATGCTGTAGTTAACATTCCAGAAAATATTTCCGTTAGAAATTCCACACACGCAAGCCCAAGATTCTGTTGCGTTTAGAGTGCTGTCCAGCTGTCAGGATCATTTCTACAACTGAACGTTATCATCAACTGCTCATCAGTTCTGCCAACTTGCCGTCTGACATGAAAGCCCTAGTGAATCTTTGACAAATAACACATTAATAAAGAAAAACAAACAGCATTAGTGAACAAAAACCCGGACGTGATTGATTAGAAGCCTCTGATTACAGTTAAATTATCTCAGACAACAGAGCATCCACTGTCTGGCAGATGCAACATAAATAATCTCTTGTGCATGGGCTAGAATATACAATGGAATTAATCAACATCTAAACTGTAACCTCTGCACAGTAAGGGGCTGCTCACACAGAACGTGTTTTTGCATACCACTGCACTGCTTTTCCATTGTGTATTTATTTATTTATTTATTTCAAGCACAGCATCTAACACATGACATTGCATTCAAAAAAAAAAAATGCAGCGCTTAAGGTAAACAAAATTCAAGTTAAAAAATGCTTTTATAGACAGTGTGTGTGTGTGTATGTTTTAAATTCCACTGCCATGTGTTTTTAAATGTAAATTTTGGGGTTCTGGAGAAGTTTTTGACATCTCCTGACTTTTTTTTTTTCAGTATCTTAAAAACACATTAACTCTTTCCCCACCACTGACAAGATATCTCGTCAATTAAGAGACAACGCTTCTCCGCCTTTGACGAGTTTTTACGGCAATCCGCGTTCTAGTTGTATTACGGTAAATAAAGCCCTGGCGCATGAGTTAAGGGACTTGCGGGTCTACCAGGTGGGAATATAAGACAATTGGCATCAATGGAAGGATCAGAGAAAATGTAGATATTATCACATCTAAACAGACACTGGAGGTGTTGATGGACTCAAACTCCGATCACTCATGTTTTAACCATTTTGAATCTGATCAGTGAAGTTGTCAGTGAGGGAGATGCCTTATAGACACTGAAACTTATGATTGCGGAGCACAGTGACGAAATTTAACTCCATGTGGAGACTAGTACAATAAATTATCACTTTTTTTAAAAGGATATTAGGGGGAACATGGTGAATAGCCGTGGAGAAATGCTAAGACATTATGCCACAACCTTCCGGGTGCAATCCAATAACGTGAATAGCACAAAGGACACAGCAACGCTAAGGCCGGGTCTGCCTCCTCCGGCGGCAGCGCTTGCAGGTCCACCACCTGAACCCGAAGGTGAGAGGTGGGGAACCCCGGGCACATAACCAGACCGGGATCTCAGAATGCGTGAGAATAGCCGGACCTAATTTAAGGCACTTCCGCTGAAAAATGCATACAGGTTCTCCACCCTCTTCATGGAAGTGAGCATGATCAGGAGTGAGGTCTAAGCGACCAAATTTGTAGCTCGACTGATCTAAGCGGCTCAAAGGGGATGCTCTGTAGACCTAAGAGGGCCACGGAGAGACCCAAAAAAGGGATAAGGTGCAATCCTAGAGGGACTTATCCCCCTGCACCCTTCAAGAACCTGTCGGTCAGGTGATGCCTCCCTAGGGACAACCATCCACAGCATAATTTTTCTTTTTGATATGCCGAGATGGCCACAATGAACCCTACAGTGGAGGGAACATCCTTTGCTCCAACTGCAAGAAGGGAAGCACAACTCTGGAACCCAGGGTTGGAGTCGCCGTTCTCGGGAAGAGTTGCTTCTTTTTTTGCAATTTAACTCTCCGAAAAATGAACAGCATGCAGGAATATTAGCCGCAAGACTCCAGAGGAGATGGGGGGCGAGTTGCAACATGCGACGGAAGCATAGACCACCACAGGGGTAGGTGTAAACTACCGTGGTTATGGCATCCAGTGGACTAGCGTGTGCTTGTCCCGCAGCATTGGAAGGGACTGGTGGAGGGAAAGCACTGCTAGCAACTCGAAGCGACTAGTGTCACAGCAGTCGAGGTCCTTTCCAGGAGCCCGAGGCTGCCTGCCCATTGCAAATGGCACTTTAGCTTGTGACGGAGATATCCGAGACAGCCACCTTGAGGCTCGACCCCTGGTCTAAGAGCACAGCTGCCCGTAGGAACACAGGGTCTGACCAGTGGTGGTAAGTGGTGGAAGGTGGTGGACCAGTGGTGGAAGGTGGCAACACTGAGGGGTTTCCAACCCAGAGTGTGCCATAGTGCCATGCCCATCTCAGGATCCAGTCGAATAGTCCGTGCTGCAGCAGTCTCACATGGAACAGCCGAGCGAACAAAAGTGGCTACGGCCGCCATGTGCGTCAGGCCTCTGAACACTTAGAGGGACCGCTGTCCTGTGACTGTAGAATCAGGCAGTCCAGCACCAACTTTTTTTAGCTGACATGTCTCGACCAGTATCCATACTCCATGCCAAGGAAAGAGGGAGCTCAGGGTTTTTTTTTTGAGCTCACCCCTCTCTCAGTTGACCCAAAGTGGCTGAGGAAAGACCTGTACTGATATGTCTGTATTGATATGGCAATCAGCGCATAACAGCACGCGTCCTTCAGGTCGAAGCTGTAACCCAATCCTGGCGCTGAGAAACAGAAACATGTGTTTCTATATCAACCATCCGAATGGTAGCCCGGTTTTAGAGGGGACCAATTCGGAACTCAAGAGCCAGGACAGGGCGAAGCCCACCACTTTTCTCGGGTGTATGGACCGACCAAATCGAGTAGCAAACAGGCTAGGTAGAACTAGTCAGCGAGCTGCTGCTTGCATTAAAATAGGAATTATAGGAACGGTACCAACACCCCTGCAGCAGAGCAACCAGCTTTTTTTTAGGATGGCTCAGCCCGGAAAGCAAGCATCCCGAAGTAGTGCCAGGCTGCTAAGGCAGCGCTTACCTGATCCACAATCCCGCGTTGTTTCTGCCAGAGTGCAAGGAAGCGACGCGTCCTGCCTCCGTAGATAGACGGCAAGACCGTGTGTTGAACCTGGGTGTGAGGAAGGCCTGCATTACTCACAGACAGACTCAAGATGTTTAATGAAACCCAAGGACATAGAAAAAATTGCTCTTTTATTGAAGGGGTGGGTACCCCAGGGTATGCCCAGGGGAAGGCGGAGAACCCGACCTCCTGCCTGGCAATCGGGGCTGCCTGGGGGAACATGGCCGTCAACTTAGTCTCGGACCCCGACAGAGCAACCACCAACACGGGGGGCTGCTCAGCAGAATCTCCCGTGTCAGAAAACGATAGCCCCTCCACTGATGCGGCGATAGACATCTTAATTTCCTCACGAGTACTAAACAAGATGCAAGGCTCGCACTAGGATGAACCGGCATCAACATTCAGAAACTCAACAGCAATACGCTGAGAGTAGCCGGACTTCCGCGGGGATTGCCCCGGTGGAGCAATCTAGACTATAACCTCAGGTCTCCTATGCTTCTAGCCAATGCCGCCTTGGGGGTGCAGCGACCTGTGAAACCGGAAAGGGTACAACGCAAAGGCGTTACATTAATATGTAAGCCGTGACCGAGCGTAATAATGGGCATGCCCACGCAGCGTGAGTGCAACCCATCCACAACAGCCATCTCAACATGCATTTGTTTACATCCCAGACCTATGAGACAGCGATTGTGACCGTCATGAGGAAATAAGGAAACTATCGCTCCCCAAAAGCACACGATCGGAACGCGTCTTGATCACAGCAGGGCGATCTCTCCGCTGGAAATGCAAGGAGGGATGTTCCACACAGCCAAGAAACTTCCACAGCGATGAAGGTATTTTCTTTCTTCTTGTAGAAGCAGCTCACAAAGCGATCGGCTCTGAAGCAAAAATCTGAGTGAGTGGATGCATCTTATATACCTGTATGTACGGGGGAGTGGCTTAGCATGCAAATTCCACTCGCCAATTTCATTGGGCTTTTCTTCTTACAGCTCAGAGGTGATTGGGCATCCAAGTAGGCCCCAAATACGTCAGTACTGAGAATAGAGAACGACTGAAGGGGAAAATTATTTACAGGTGATACAATATGACATCTGAATGTATTTTGCTTGAAAATGCACTGCTTTGATAAAAATGCATTTTTCTGTTTTTTGTCCAAAATGTTGTATTTCTGATGAAACCTGTCTGCCTTTAGATAACCTTTATCAAGTGATGATAAAACATGAACACATGTATTCTGGTTATAGATATATGAGGGAAAACACAGCCTTCTGGCTGACTGTGGAACAATACTGAGACATGTTGCCACAACCTTCTGGGCGAAGGAGACCCAGTCGGAGCACAGTCGCGGACTACTCCGCATCTAGTCCTGACTGCGGGGCATGGAGGACCCAGGGTTCGCCGGAGGGAACATACTGGGAGATAGCGCATGGATCCCGTGGGAATGGCGCAGCAAGCCGACACCTGCCGGCCTCCCGCAAATTACCTGATGTTCCCTTAACACACGGGAGGACACGGGCTCGACGCGGAGATTATAAAATCTTGCGAAGGTGTTAGGTGTCGCCCAGCCCGCAGCTCTGCAGATGTCTGCTAGCGAGGCGCCGTGCGCCAGCGCATAGGAGGAGGCAACACTCCGAGTGGAGTGGGCTCGAAGTCCTAGGGGGCACGGCTCCCCCTGGCTTTCATATGCCAGGGAGATGGCATCTACCACCCAATGGGCCAACCTCTGCTTGGAGACAGCATTTCCCTTCTGCTGTCCTCCGAAACAGACAAAGAGCTGCTTGGAGCGTCTAAAGCTCCGGGTGCGGTCCACGTATATTCGTAAGGCACGAACGGGACACAGCAATGCTAAGGCCGGGGGCAGAGCTTGCAGGTTCACCACCTGATCCCGAAAGGGTGTGGTGGGAACCTTGGGCACATAGCCAGGCCGGGGTCTCAGGACAACGTGAGAATCAGCCGGCCCGAATTTGAGGCATGCTTCGTTGACAGAGAAGGCTTGTAGGTCCCCAACCCTCTTGATGGAGGCGAGCGCGGTCAGGAGCACTGTCTTAAGTGACAGGAACTTAAGCTCGACTGAAACCAGCGGCTCGAAGGGAGGTCCCCGCAGGCCCCGAAGGGCGACGGAGAGATCCCAAGAGGGTACGAGGTGCGGTCTAGGGGGGTTAACCCTTCTCGCACCTCTGAGGAACCTCACAACCAGTTGATGCTTCCCGATGGATGCTCCATGGACTGCATCGTGATATGCAGCAATGTCAGCGACATACACTTTGAGAGTTGAAGGGGACAGCCTACGCTCCAACTTCTCTTGCAGAAAGGAAAGCACCACTGCAATCGGACATCTCTGCGGGTCCTCCCCACGGGAGGCACACCAGTCAACGAAGAGACCCCACCTCAGTGCATAGGCCTGCCTCGTAGAGGGAGCTCTAGACTGAGTGATAGTTTCTATCACGGCCTGTGGAAGGCCGGAGAGGTCTACCGTGTCCCGTCCAGAAGCCACACATGCAGGTTCCACAGATCGGGACATGGGTGCCAGATTGTGCCCATCCCCTGAGAAAGAAGGTCCTTCCTCAAGGGGATCTTCCAGGGAGGGGCTGTCGCGAGGAGCGTGAGGTCGACAAACCAGGTCCGGGTGGGCCAGTATGGCGCAACCAGCAGAACCTGCTCCCCGTCCTCCCTGATCTTGCACAGTGTCTGTGCAAGGAGGCTCACTGGGGGAAAGGCGTACTTGGGCCCCGGAGGCCAGCTGTGTGCTAGCGCGTCCCTGCTGAGGGGAGCCTCGCTGAGGGAGTAATAAAGCTGGCAGTGGGAGGATTCTGGGGAGGCAAACAGATCTATCTGGGCCTCGCCGAATCGACTCCAAATCAGCTGGACTGTCTGGGGGTGGAGTCGCCATTCTCCAGGGTGGGTGGGCTGCCGTGAGAGCTGATCGGCTGCACGGTTGAGGTCCCCTGGTATGTGAACGGCGCGCAGCGATTTCAGCCGCGTCTGACTCCACAGGAGCAGATGGCGGGCAAGTTGCGACATACGACGGGAGCGTAGACCACCCTGACGGTTGATGTATGCTACGGTCGCAGTGTTGTCTGTGCAGACAAGCACGTGCTTGTGGCGGAGCATCAGAAGAAAGCGACGCAGCGCAAGAAGCACGGCTAGCAACTCCAGGCAATTGATGTGCCAAAGCAGTCGAGGTCCCGTCCAGGAGCCCGAGACTCCTTGCCCGTTGCATACAGCACCCTAACCCGTGGTGGAGGCATCCGTGTGGACCACAACATGCCTGGAGACCTGTCCTAAGGGGACTTCAGCCCGTAGAAAAGCAGAGTCTGACCACGGGCTGAATAGGCGGCGACACTGCGGGGAAACGCCAATCCGGAGTGTGCCACGGTGCAATGCCCATCTCGGGACTCGATCGTGTAGCCAGCGCTGAAGCGGTCTCATATGAAGCAGGCCGAGCGGCGTTACTGCGGCTGCCATATGCCCCAGGAGCCTCTGAAAAGTTTTGAGAGGAACCGCTGTTTTGTGCCTGAATGATTTCAGACAGTTCAGCACTGACTGCGTGCGCTCGTTGGTGAGGCAGGCTGTCATATTGACCGAGTCCAGCTCCATGCCGAGAAAAGAGATCCTCTGCACTGGGGAGAGTTTGCTCTTCTCTCGGTTGACCCGAAGGCCCAGATGGCTGAGGTGGTGGAGCACCAGGTCCCTGTGTTCGCACAACAGATCTCACGAGTGAGCCATGATGAGCCAGTTGTCGAGATAGTTGAGGATGCGAATGCCCTTCCGCCATAGAGGGTTCAGGGCACCCTCCGCGACCTTCGTAAAGACGCGGGGGGAAGGGACAGGCCAAATGGGAGCACCTTGTATTGATACGCTCGACCCTTGAAGGCAAACCGTAGAAAGGGTCTGTGTCGAGGTAATATCGAGACGTGAAAGTAGGCGTCCTTCAGGTCGATGGCTGCAAACCAATCCTGGTGTCGAACGCAAGAAAGAATGTGTTTCGAGGTGAGCATTTTGAACGGCAGCCTGAGAAGGGACCGATTCAAAACTCGAAGATCCAGGATTGGCCGTAACCCACCGCTCTTCTTGGGCACGATGAAGTAGGGGCTGTAAAACCCCGACTTTATCTCGGCTGGAGGGACAGGCTCGATTGCGTCTTTCGCCAGTAAGACAGCAATCTCCGCACGCAGGACAGAGGCATCCGTGTCCGAGCGGACAGAAGTGAAAAGGACGCCCCTGAACTTCGGCGGACGCCTGGCGAACTGAATCGCATAGACGAGACGTACCGTCCGGATCAGCCACCGGGACGGGCTGGGAAGCTCTAGCCAGGCCCCCAGCCTGGCCGCAAGTGGGATCAACGGAGCATTGACCGACGTGACCGCGATGGGACAGCCTGCAGGAAGGGGAAGGGGACTGATCCCAGAAGGGTGAACATCCTGGAAAAAAAGTCTGGCCACACTGGGCAGCACCTACCTTATTCCCAGGTTCCTGCGCTGGCGAATGTGGGCTCCGAGTCCGAACCCGAGGAGGCATAGCGTCGCTCAGGAACAGATCCCGGGGCACTTGGCCCAGAGATGTGGAAAATTGCTCTTTCTGTGAGTGGGTGGGTACCGCCGACCCGTAGGTCGACGGCGGCTGAACACACAGAAGGTCCCGGCCCTCCTCCGGGAGTGGGGGCACAGATGTTATCGTCCCCTGAAGAGCAGCTTCCACCATCTCCGGGCTGCCCGTGTCAGGGGCGCCGCACAGAACTGCTGGGCGAAGTCCTCGACAGTGTCGCCGAAGAGGCCGGCCTGGGAGACAGGAGCGTCGAGAAAGCGTACTTTGTCGACATCTGCGCCAGGTTCAGCCAGAGGTGGCGTTCCTGGACCACAAGCGTGGACATCACCTGACCAAGGGACCGCGCCGTAACTTTGGTCGCCCGGAGGGCGAAGTCAGACGCCGCACGCAGCTCCTGCATTACCTCTTGGCCAGGACTACCCTTGTGCAGCTCTTTTAACACCTTGGCCTGGTAGACCTGCAGGGTGGCCATGGTGTGCAGGGCGGTGGCGGCCTGGGCCGCAGCACAGTAGGCTCTGCCGGTAAGAGCCGATGAGAGCCTACAGGCTTTGGACGGGAGGCGCGGAGAGCCCCACCAGGTGGCGGCGTCTTGCGGGCATAAATGCACCGCAACCGCACGCTCAACCTGAGGGACCCCCGCGTAACCCTTGGCCGCCCCGCCGTCAAGGGTAGCGAGGGCTGAGGAGGCAGAGCACGAACGAGCTGAATAAGGGGCCCGCCACGCCCTGACCAGCTCATCATGCACCTCCGGGAAGAAAGGCACCGGGGGTGAGCGCGGCGGTGCCGCAGACCTCATCCCCAGAAACCAATCGTCCAGCCTCGAAGGATCCCCTTGGCTGGCCCGGAGGAGCATAGCCGACAGTTCGGCGTCTGCCTCGGACGGGGCAGCGACCGCGGAGGGGCGCTGCTCCGCCGAAACGTCCGCCTCATCTGCCGACGGTTCCCCCTCTGATGCTGAGATAGACATCCTCTCCTCCGGGGGAGCACCAAAGGAGACGCTCGGCCCGCTTTTAGGCGGGGGAGCGGTCTGCTTGGGCATCACCACGGGACCACGCGGTGGAGCGGAAGCGGGGTTTTGCCCGGCGGAACATTCTGCACCGTCACCTGGAGGTCCCCCAAGCGCCTCGCCGTAGCAGCCGTAAAGCCTTTCTGGCTCGACGAACTGCCGCGGGAAGACGACGAGGGGAGCCGTCTCGCGAACGAGAGGCGGGACCTCAACGTGGCCATGGACATACGCTCGCAATGAGCGCATGAACCATCCACAAACGCTGCCTCAGCGTGCGCTTGGCCCAGACACGTGAGACAGCGATCATGACCGTCAATGGAGGTGAGGAAACTACCGCACCCAGTAACGCACGGTCGGAAAGACATACCGGGAAATGCCTCTCAACGACCGTAAGTGAAATTTGCTCTTTTAGATCCCGGTACGCCCAGGGAGGATGCGGCACAATCTGTGCGCAGAAACTCGCTGGAATGCAAGAAAGCCGGCACGTTCCGTCTGTCGGCAGCCGGCTCGCAGGATCTCGTAGACCGCAGATGACGCAGGTTCGGGAGAGAGCGTACTCCGTGCAGGATTCTTTGTGAAATATAGCTCGTAGCGGTGAGGCTCCGAAGCGAAAATCTGAATGAGTGGATGCACGCCGCCATCTTATATACCCGTATGTACGGGGGAGTGGCGTTGCGTGCAAACTCCACTCGCCAATTTCATTGGCCTTTTCTATAAAGCTCAGAGGTGATTGGTCACTCAAGCGAGTTCCCATATGTAACGTTGTAGTGAAACGACTGAAGGGGAACTAACATTTTTAAGTCACTAAAATAAGGCCATAAAACACATACAGAACATTTGTTCACAAGACTTCTGAGAGCTGAATGTGGTAGACAAGGGGTTTTGCTATAAAATGATGAAAAAATCATCCTGTTCACTCATTCATAGTCAAATAATATACTGATTTAACTTTTTTAAAGACATGTTTTGTTTTAGAAAGGCCATATGTCAGGGAGTGACAATGGCCATGAATATTTAATGATTCACACCTAAGAAACAAAGGGCCTCCCATAATGAGCCATCAGTCAGTAATGTGTCTGTGAGGCAGGTAACAAAGAATGTGAGGAGACTAAAATATTGGGGGTTTTGATTATTTGTATTTTATTTACAACACAGTATAATCAAAATCTACATAATGACGGTCAAAGACATATTATTGAGCACACTGATTTAATGACGGAAACTTGAACACCTTTGTGCCATTGCTGACAACAGGTCCTGTTCAAATATTGAAACAAGTAAATATCCAATATTTCCAAAGCTTTTGCTGCTTCTTTCCATGGATTTAAGAAAAAACAACCCCATCATCAGCAGTCATGGAGCTTATTTTACCATATTTGTATAGAATATCAGCCCAATGTAGTTGCACAGCTTCTGATGTTGGTACAGCACTCTCATAGAAAAACAGTTGTGAAATGAAATCTTCAAAGTATGTGGTCACCAAAAAGAAAAAAAAAAAATCTGTTAGCATGCTGATATAGCAGCAACTATATTATCACATTAGCAATCACTAATATTGGCCACTCATACCTCCTAAATAAATAAATAAAAAATATGATTCTGTAGTCATAAACATAAGCATGCTTTGTATGTATTCAAGTGTATCGTACAACACAAAAACATTTTATATCTGATAAATTAAGCACAGTATAAATATCTATGTTTAAACAGATATGCGCAAACAGAGAATTTCACAGTAAAGACTGGTCTAAACATTCTTAGACTCTAACATTCATAGTGTTACAGTGTAAATGCTCATATTTTATATCATATGGTTTTATATTACAACATAAACTAGATCGACATGCATGGTTCAAAAAGAACAACAGTAGTATGGTACAGATACATATAGATAAAAAAAAATAATGGGAAACTGAAAAAGTATTCATTGTCACTGGTACATATGATGTTAGAAAGGACAAACAAATCAGAAGATCACAATGATTACATCTTGAAGGTATACAGAAAAATAACACTAAAAGATAAATCAAAAACATGTTGTTATGAAATATTTAGATGCAATTAAATGAAACATACTTCAAAATGTTTCACTTGATTATACATTTAGTCAGGAATTACAGTCTGGAAAAAGTAGTAAAATGTGTACATGCCACAATTACACAATAACAACTAATGCAAGTAATAAAAAAAGACTTACTCATCGGAAATGATCTCCTCAGCTGGCTCAAGCCGTGTGTTGCATCGCGTTCTTATTCTGAGGTAAATTCTGGCTTATTCCTCACAGCGCATCTTCCTCCAATAACGAAAAGTATCCCTAATGAACTTGATGAATTTTTACGCTTTGTTTTACGGAGGTGATGTGGGTGTTTACATGTTCATGCGTCTCACGTTGATTACTTTATCAGAGAGTACTTGTCTTTGACATGACTTACTTCATTTAAAAGTAGACATATCAAGCTTTCTCTACTGTAGATATATTTCTCATGTCTGTGTCAAGTATTCACTGAGTTTTGGTTGATTTTTGTGACGTGTTTCAAAACGGAGTTCACGGAGACAGAGATGGCAGAAAGCGCACCCTGTTTGTTTTCTTAATTTTACAAAAGCACAGCATTTTGTTGTTATTATGAGTGTATGTAAATAAAAGTAGACCCTTTACAGATTCAAATGATGTATTGCTCTTATTTGTACGATCAAAAATGACAGAGTAATTAAAGTTCCTTTCTGAGTTATCAGGAAGAAATGGCACAAAACGCGCCGGCATTTTTTTGTCAACCCCAGAGGGTTAATTTTAGCTAAAATCATCATTTTTGTTGTGTTTTTGTCATTTTAACTAGTTTTTGCCTGTGTATATTTCTTTAATTTTTAGTTTTAGTTATTTTAGTACATCAAGATAAACTAAATATTTTTATTAAATATTTTTTATTATTTTTATTTTATTTTATTTCAGGGAAAGTTTATTTTATTTCAAGTAACAAAAAATGTTTCATGTTTTTAATTTTAGTTTTAGTTAACTATAATTACCCTGCTGCATCAAGGTAAAAAAAAAAAAAAAGTTCGGATAGCATGATTGCGAGTGTTATATTACTTTCTAGAACGGTTCGATAGCACTTAGACACAATATCAGTTATTTTTTGATAGATATTTCCTCTACCAACAAAATAGTAAAAAAATAAATAAATAAAACAAAGCCACAGAAACAGCAGTTTTGCATTTCTGAAAAACACACATTAACTGAATAAGTTGAGTGAAACTCACTTGTTTTATTCTTGAATATTTACGTGCTTTAGAACAAATCACTGTAATGAATGATTCATTCATAAAGACAGAATAGTAGTATAGTAGTAGAGAGCAGTAGGGATGTGCCCGAATTCAAATACTGTGTTCGGAAAGTAAATGATGTGTACTACAGAACCCCTAAAGGGAATAAATAAATTTCAGTTCTTTTTTTAAGTCATTATTTCAATGACACAGTCACTTATTGCCACCTGTTGATGACCAAAATCCCCAACAGCATGCAAACACAGACATATGCAGTGTTGCCAAGTCAATACAGCACTCAGCCAATCAAATTCCAAAGACAAGAACAATTCATATCAGTAGCACTTTACTTAAAGCCTTTTATAATACATTACAAAAGCACTCATAATGTACACTGTAATGCATTATATTTTCATAAACAATTGTCACCACAGTTAAAATGCATCATGTTTTTATTCATTATACTTTATAAGGGTGTAACAATGAATGGATATGTAATGTATTATAAATGTGGTTACAATTATTAATACATTTATTATTATTATTATTATTATTATTATTATTATTATAATGCATTATTTAAGTTCTGGCTGGCTGTTGTGCTATTTTATACAATTGGCTGTGTATCAGGTTTGATACTTTTTATGCACTGACCGAATTGCCTTGATACCATTGAGTATCAAAACATTTCTTGTCGTACGGTACCTAAGGGGTTAATCTTGTCAACATCAGCAACTCAATAAGCATGCAGCGTGCTTGATATGCCTAAATCAAGTGCTGGTGATTGGCTCTGGTGAGGCATCAAGGAAAAACAGTAATTTATGCTGGTTATGCCCAGAGACAAGGCTACTGCCCATTTTACTAGAGGACATATTAGCTGGAAAGACAGTGTTCAAGAAGTTCAAAAGCAAAAAGATACAAGGCTTTGTGACACTGTCACACAGGACACATGATTTAACCTGCTCAATGTATTATAATGATTTTATGTATATTTGAGTTTTAATAGGTTTTCATGTTGTCTTAGCCATTTTATTCCTCTTAAACATTTTAATGTGTGTATGTCTTTAAGAAACTCTGGGTCTGCCTGTCATGTGACTCCTCACATGACAGGAAACAGGAACTGAACCCTATAAAGGAGGCAGCATGGCAAACAATCAGGGTCACTGACCAAACACAGAACGCTGGATTGAGGAGTTTTAAGGATTTACCATTCCAGCATCACCCTTTGTTTGGACTATCACTTGTTGGACTGTATATACACCGGTGGACACTTTTATATTGGAACTCTCAACACACTGGATTTCTTATGGACTGTTTTAGGGTATGGTGTAAATGGACTCCACGCTTTTAACAGCCTAAGTTATTCTAGTTTTATTGTGTTGTTTTAAGTTCCTTGTATATTTGTGTAAATACACTTTATTTATTCACTGTACTTTTTGTCGTTGTCTCATTGTCACGGGACCAACAGAGAGAATGAGAGGAGGTTAGGAAACAAAACGAGGTTTTAATAAAAACCAACAAAGTTGCAACAAAACACAGTTCAGCGAACTTCTCAACACATCATTACAAAAAAGAACAAAAGAGAAATAAACAGATAAACAAAACTTATCTTGATGGGTAGGCGGTGAACAGAAATTAACCAAACAACCAGAATGTTTGCTAGATAAGGGAAAAACAGGTTCAAATGGTCAAACTGGCAGACTGATAACAGGCTTGTAACAGAAGAACGGGATTGAGTCCAGTAGCTAGCGTGTAGAACAGACAATGAGGGAATGAAAGTCCAGAGCTTTTATGCAGAGAGTATGATGATGAGCGGCAGGTGCAAGTGGTTAGAAGGCTGGAGATTGGGATCGTGCAGGTGCAGATGATGAATCTGACGGTCCTAATGGTTGCGTGACACTCATCTTTTAAAACACTTATTTTATCTCACACAGTATTATCTGACCCCATTTTAACAAACGTAAATTCGACCAATAGGCCTGAACGTTACATATGGGGGCCCGTACGGGGAACGTAAAAAGATTGCAAAAGCTGTTTTGAGAAGAGTGTTTCAAGATGACGACAAATCACGTTAATGCTGCTTTTAATACATCTACTGGTTTTAATGATGAACGGGTTTTACGTCGTTGTGAGTGTGTACAGCTTCGCGCTGAGGTGGTTGCTCTAAAAAACATTGTTTTAAAACTGGAGAAGGATTTTAAAGACTCTATTGAAAGTAATCTTAACCGTGAAGTGTATTTTAGAGACGCTGTGGATTTTAAATTTGACAAAATGGAGGAATCTATCAAGGTTGCCGTGGCGACACTAGAGAGAGAGGTCTTCGACTGTTTTAAGAGGAGAGACAAGAAATGGGCGAAACAGCTGGAGCAACTAAACGATCCAGAAGCCGCCATCTCTCCTCCCATTGCAACGACCAGCCCAGTGCCTCCCACGTCAGTCCCTGGTATTCCTCCGGCCAATCATCCCAGCACATCTACTACTTCACGGACTATCAACAGAGCGACCGATGGAGAATTCTGCGCCACTGCTCCAACCGGGCCAGACTTCGACACCATCTTCTCCATCCTCCCCTTCTCCAGAGAGCAACTCCACAGCACTCAGGGTGATGACCACACTCTCCAGGGTCTTTCCATCTCTCTCTCCACTCCATCGACCAACGGGATCGAACTGCAGGAACACCAGGGCTTGCTGTATCGGTGGATCCAGAAGGGGGACGACACCTACAAGTTCCAGCTCGTCATCCCAAAGACCCTGGTCCAGCAGACGGTACAGCACTTCCACCAGAGGACAGCAGGAAAACATCATGGGCGGCTAAAGACCCTCCTGCAGATCCTGGAAGTTGCCTGGTGGCCTTCGGTCCGCAGCGACGTCTGGAGCTTCGTCGAGAGCTGCAAGTTGTGTGGTGTGGAGTCCAAAGAGTGTGCTGTCATCAACCCTACCAAGAAACCGTCTCATCATCCCCGTTCATCAGCATTGACATCATCCACCAAAGAGACCCGTAAGCCGGAGAGGAGGAAACGCCAGGGGGGCTGGCGGACCAGCTTGGCTGGGTGCAATGTTTTCCTGGGAGGAACGGCGCCACCTACCTAAGGACGCCCAGGCTGGTATCTGATTCCACCTCTCTCTAGTCTTCGCTTTGATTCCTCCGGCAGACTAGTGCCTGTGTGGGAGGGCCTAGTTTTATCAAACCTTTTACAAAGACATTTTAAGACACACATTTTAGAGGATACCCACTACATGGACAATGGCTGACAGTACCTATAAGGGACTAGTCTCTTCCCTGGAAGCCGTAGGCTGGGGGGGGGGACTATGTGACACTGTCACACAGGACACATGTTTTAACCTGCTCAATGTATTATAATGATTTTATGTATATTTGAGTTTTAATAGGTTTTCATGTTGTCTTAGCCATTTTATTCCTCTTAAACATTTTAATGCGTGTATGTCTTTAAGACATTCTGGGTCTGCCCAGGAAACAGGAACTGAACCCTATAAAGGAGGCAGCATGGCAAACAATCAGGGTCACTGACCAAACAACACGCTGGATAGAGGAGGTTTTTTTTTTTAAGGACTTACCATTCCAGCATCACCCTCATTGTGGATTATCACTTTTGTTGGACTGTATATACACCGGTGGACACTTTTATATTGGAACTCTCAACACACTGGATTTCTTATGGACTGTTTTAGGGTATGGTGTAAATGGACTCCACGCTTTTAACAGCCTAAGTTATTCTAGTTTTATTGTGTTGTTTTAAGTTCCTTGTATATTTGTGTAAATACACTTTATTTATTCACTGTACTTTTTGTCGTTGTCTCATCTTTTAAAACACTTATTTTTTTTTTTATCTCACACAGTATTATCTGACCCCATTTTAACAAACGTAAATTCAACCAATAGGGCCGAACGTTACAGCTTACTCATGTATTATCGACGTGGAAGGACTAATAATAAGGAAAAATCAATATCTGTAATGGATGTGCAGATTTTCTGAAATTTCAGCTGTACTTGAAGTGCAAACAGAACATGTTTGGCTTGTTATTAAGAACTATATATGACTGCCAGGTAAAGGTCGGTTCATTTAGCTTATAATCTTTGACACCATCCAAGGATAAAGATGCCTCTGAAGACAAACTTGCATCTTCAGATGAAATAAACAACTTCTGTAATGCACACGGCAGTACACACAGTCTTTTATTAGAGCACAACTATATTTAGTGCATGAAGAGTTCTTACAAAAGCGTGTGTGGTACAGTATAACGCAAGACTGCTCATAAATTCAAGATGCCACAAGGATGACCACAACCTCTGCATTCCAATTATCCAAAGAATTCAAGTGTGAGGTTCTATTTTAGCCCTAAATTTCATAACATTCAACATGTGTGCTTGACCAAACATAATATTTAATGTTCAATATCCAGCAAATACTACCCAGATATCATGGAAACATATTGCTTAGATCAACGCTTAGAATCCCTATAAACACATTCTGACAGACCGTATTCCAAAGTGGGATTGTTTAGATGCCAGTATGACCAGATGCGGGAGAAAACAACAGAAGAGGGGAAGACTGAACTGCTAAGTTGTGGAAAAACAAATGCCAGAACATTGGGCTGTGTTTGTGCCACAGGGCTGTCTGTCACTGCCAGGCCGGAGTGCAAAGACTCTGCGTCCCCATTGCCAAGTTCTCCTACATGACTATTTACATGACCTACAATGCACAAATTATAGCACCATCAGCCTGAATTACTTTAAAAGCAGTCTTGGGGTTTAACTGTAAGTACTGTTTCAGAAGGACCGTGAGGGCTGAGGTTCTCAGGTCCCTATGATTCTTTAATAAAGCATAAGCCATGAGACACTATGAGTTACAGTGATTTTACCGCAAATAAGAGCTCTCCACAACACGACAAAAGTGGCTTACTGCTTTTATAAAAGGCATCAGTCTGATAGGACACCACTGTTCAATAAACTGTTTCATATGTTCAACATTCATTTTATAATTAATAATTTAAGGAGGAAAGAATAGACAATATATTTATTATAGTGCATAAGTGGGAAATTAAGAATTAATGGGGGAAAGTAATGTGAGAGGAGGCAATCACAATATGATTGGATATGACGTGTTATGTTCAGCTGTGATTGGTTCATCGATATATCCCACCTCTTGTATTTTGGCGGGTTCCACGTTTGCGAATCAGTCTGAATGAACAATATAATAGCGGTAATGGGAAGACTAATTTAAAAAAGTAAGCAAACAATTCACACACTTAGATATAACCACTTTGATATGTCAAAATAAGACTTACAGTGGTATGTGAAAGTGTATGGTTTTGAGATCTTTTCACACTGAGGACAATTGAGGGATTCAAACACAAAAATTAAAAAAAGGTTCAAACAATCACTGATACTTCAGAAGGAAATATGATGCATTAAGAACCAGGGGGTGAAAACTTTTGAACAGGATGAAGATTTTCCTTATTTTGTTGAAATATATATATATATTTTTTTTCCATTTAGTAATGCCCTTCGGAAGCAACAAGAGATACTTGCATGTTTCCCGGAAGACAAATTAAGTACAATTTACTTTGATCTTCAAATTCAAAAAGTTTTCCCTCAATTGTCCCTCAATTGTCCACGGTATGAAAAGATGGATCTCAAAATCATACAGTTACTGCTGGAAAGTGTTCAAATATGCAAAAGATACTGGAAAAGTGCTCAGTTTAAATGATCAGATCAAACAAGCGAACAACCATCACCAAAAAAAAAAAAAAAAACAGTCGTACATCATCCAGGTAACCACACACAGTATTAAGAACCAAGGGTTCCCAAACTTTTGAAGGGGATTATTTTAATAATTTCAGCAATTTTTTTTGTCTTGTGGGACTAAACATCTTTTATGTAAAATATCTTACTCAGGACAGTACTAAATAAAAAATAACATGCATTTTGTATGATCTCTCTTATTTTGTTAAAATTATTCACATTTTCACAGATTCTGCAAGAAGTTCCCAAACTTTCACATACCACTGTAAATGGAATTAAAACATGATCTGTGGGAGTTTTTAGTAATCAGCTTGTTTAAATTTAAAGTAAATCTATGTATCTGTGACCGGTATTTAAAGAACTTTGATGACTGATGATCTGAAAAATTCAAAATAGTTAAATTTAACCTTTTTAAAGAATAGCTGAACATAAGTTTACAAATAAAATATATTGTTTAAATTGTTTTGAGTTATTATTTTGGAATAAATATAAAATGCTTAAAATTACTAACTTGCTGAGACTTGGCTTTAGTAAATAGAATACTGATTACATATAATATAAAATATATAATAATAACTAGGGCATAAGTTAAAAAAAAAACTTTGCCTTTAAAGACTTTTAACTTTGAAAGACTTTGCCCAAAAAGTAAACTATTCTTTAAATAAGCACAGTAGGCTTTGCATGACCTAAATTATATTAATGAGCTCAGCCTCAGCCATAGTAGGATTTGTGAATTTGCATTCTAGATTTTTAACCCAAAACCTCACTAAACTGAGGCATCATTCATTTGGTTTCAGTTTTGTTTATTATTATTATTATTATTATTATTATTTCTAACAGAATCATTCCCACATGACTAATCCAGAGTTAGAACTTTCTACCAAAAAACGAATTATTGTTATATGATTATTTGTGATTAATGCATTTATAGGCAGTAGCGTTTCTTAGTTTGTACAGTTTCTTAAAGTAACTTTTGATAGACCAGCTCTTTGAAGTTGTGTATGCAAACAAACATGGGAAAATACTGATCAAACCAATAAAGCAACAGCAGCCATCCTTCTCCAGTCCAATTCTGACATCTAACAGAGGCAGATTTTTGTTACGCGTAGTTTCACAGCAATCTTTTGTCTTCTCCACTTTTCATTTGCCACTTTTGGGAATAACACCAACGAAACAGATACAAGATGAAAGAAAGACACACTTTGACGGCTGCAATAAGACTGCTGTGGTAATAAGGGACAGCAGCTACAAAACACTCCTGTATCATTCTGAGCCAGTTCATCAGTGGTAATATTTGCATTTCTTGCTAATGAGCCTCCAAAGAGTTTTAAGAAGCACTCTGTAAAAATAGTGTGTTTGTGATAAAAACCTACATGAAAAGACATTTACTAATGAGATCTTCCGGATGACACATCACCATAACTAGATTAGTGTTCATTTGAAATATCGGAATACAACCAGGACCTGTACATTTACAGTATTCACTGTTAAAAACAAAGC
>VONZ01002630.1:0-43348 GCA_012976165.1 Labeo catla | reverse complement strand
TGAGCACATTTTTAAAGGGTCTGTTTTGTTTCTTTAAAAACACATTTTTTTTCTGTTTGTTTTGTTTTGTTTTTGTTTTTTGAGGAAAAACAGTCCATATATAGTATATTATTTTATTGATATATAATACATCAATTATCATATGAGTATGGAACAATACAAATTACAATGTAGCTCTAGATATAAATAAACATACATACAGTACAATATTCATTAATCATTACCACCACCCAAATAGTAGTTTTTTTTAAAGGCCAGAATCATAAAAATATTGAGAACAGTCCCATATGTTATTTCAGTGATATGTAATATAGAAAATTTATTCAAACAGGAAATGATACTGCTCAATGAACACTGATATTAAATAAATAAATAAATAATATAATAATAAAAAAAAAAACAGTACAGAAGGTATTTTGATTAATTAATTAATGTATTTATTTGTTTATTTGAAATCGTTTATTTTGGAGGGTAACATTTAAATTTTTTTATTCTAAGTAACAGTTGGTAAACAATAAATAAATATAAACATTTGCTCGCTGTCATAGAGCACAAAGGGTCAATTTGACTCCACTACTGGGACTTAATCTGACTTACAGTTCTATGAAGAGACACAGTTGTGGTCAAAAGTTTACATAACCCCTGCAGAATCTGCAAATGTTTTTGTTGTTGATGTTGTTGTTGTTGTTGTTGTTGTTGTTTTTACCAAAATAAGAGGGATCACACAAAATGCATTTTATTTTTAGAACTGTTCAAAAGTCCAAAAGTAAGACATTTTGCATCAAAGATGTTTACATATAGTCCACAAGACAAACTAATAGCTGAAAAAAAAAAAAAACTATATGTTTCCCAGAAGACAAAATTACTACAATTTGCCCAAAGAGTTTATGAGACCTGGAGATGTTTTCTGAAGAATAGTGGACAGTTTAACTTCTCAAGACAAATAAGGAGAAACAAAAAACAAAACAAAAAAAAACAAAACAAAAAAAGAATTTACAGGATTTTAAAACATTTAATTCAATAGCATGTGTCCTGAATGACATACGACAGTAAAACCTGAATTGAAATATTAATTTAGGAATCAAAAACAAGACACACCTTTTGAAGTTGAAATAGAAGACTGTACTGATTAAATGAATTTATAAGTTTGAATGTCAAACTCTGTCAAAACAACAGTATGTTCCTCTAGGGGGCAGTAACACAGGACACTCTTTGGAAGGTTTTTAATAGCATGTTTAGCATTTTTAATAGCATGTGTTCTATTATAGTTCTGTGGCTAAAACCACCATCAAAATGTTCTTATAGGAATCAGTATCGAGACACATTCTTTGAAGTTAAGATAGAAGAGTGTATGTACTTTACATTGATTGACCTATTCGTTGACATTTCAATATCATGTGCTGTGTTATAGTTTTGTGAATAAAACCAACATTTAAATGTTTGTCTGTGAACCAGTAACAAGACACAGCCTTTGAAATTGAGATGGAAAACTGTATGTTTCAAAAATGAATGTGTTAACAGATTCAAATTTAATTCAATAGTGTACATCCTGATTTACATCTGATAGTGAAAGATGGCTGTAAATATTGATCTTTGAACAAGTAACAAGACACACCACCTGGAGTTTACATATCAAACTGTGTGCATCCTAAAATTAATTTATTTAAACTTCTGAATGTCAAATTTGTTCAAAACAAGTTCAGTATCTTCCTCTAGGGGGCGGTAAACTGCACAATCTTTGTCACGCTTTACAAGCTTTTTCTAATTGTTTCATTTCAATAACTTTTGTTGTGCTATAGTTCTGTAAATAAAACATATATCTAAATGTTCTTTTATGAACCAGTAATAATACACACCCCTTAAAATTTAGGTTTATTTTTTATACATTTCACAAGGGAAGCATTTAGATGAAATAAATGTCCTTTTGCTCTGCGTTTTGCACTTTGCAGACGGTCCCTATCCTGCACTATTACATTATAAGGTCTGTCGGTTACAATACCTTAAGGCAGGTTAAAACAAATAAAACATATTGTGTGTTTTCTTCTACATTTGCAAACAATTAGAACACAGTATGTTTCTTGTCATTGTGCTCAATCGTTAAAGAACTGCTTAAGATTTCCAAGGCTGAATCTCTGACAGATGTCAGACGTCAAACATCGAACCAACTTTATATCGGTGAAAAACCAGTAGCTTAGACCCCTAATATTAAGAGTAATCATACTATTGTTTAACTCTGGGCTAAAAGCTTTCTGTTTGAGAAGCGCACAGAATACCCCAGCGGTAATTCTTCCTCCGGTCCATCAGGTGTCAGTACGGTTGTAATTGTGCGTTTGTGTATGAGCAGTGAAGAACGCGGAGACTTCACCGGGCTGAGTTAGGAAACGTGGCCTTAACAGAGATTCGATTTCCTCTCAATGAGAAGCACACTTAGTTGACACTCTCAGTGTATCTACATTTAAGGGTCGCAGTATTCAAACGCGCTAAAACATGGCTGATGTGGAGCAAAACGCAGCTTTGCCAGACGGATCCAGTAACGCATCAGATGCGGTTAACGGGACCGCTGGCCGGTTCGTTTCCAGCGCCGAGGGCACAGCGCTGGCTTACGGGAGTCTGCTGCTCATGGCCCTGCTGCCCATCTTCTTCGGAGCGCTCAGATCCGTGGGCTGTTCCAAAACCAAGGTAAAGTTATTTAGACAAAATCCATATGAAAGTGTGCGAAGACAACGTAAAAGCCACCTCAATGTTTAAATCTACAGCTGTTACACTACTACACAATCAACATTAACTGACACTATTACGCAAACGTCAATACATTAGTATAGAGCAGTTTGAATTGTCTGACTTGCTGTAGTTCAACTAGAATTTAATCGATTGATTTGCCATTGGTTCGAGAGTTACAGGCCTCATATATGCTAGTGCCATATGTTACCCAAAACATGATCTGTTTAACATTGATAACCTTTATGCTTACTGCACACTTTATCAGTATTTACTTACCAGAGTAATTCTGTAGTTCCAAAACATATGATTTCACGGTGTGCCATATTTTGTTCCTTCTAAAGCGATAGGATAGCTGTGCAAGAAGAGATTTAACGTTACGGGTTTTTTTCTCTCTCTCTGCTACTACGCTCAAAAGTTAAATCTTATTTGCGGGTTAAACAATTATTATATTACAAGACAAGTGACAACAGAGGTAAGTTGCAGAAATGTTTGACAGTGTTGAGCTTTCATTGTAAGGAGATGACGTGAGTAACTCCTCTGAGTATGGGCTAAATTGAGCAGCATAATAACCCTCCTTTGACATGACATTACTTGCTTCATAACATCAGTTGAGTGCTAGAAATGGGGTCATTTCGTGTCTACTCAACCAGCGGCCCCCCGACTCAGAGTTTTGTTTTTGTCAGTATTTTCTTCTGAATATATGTTTTCCCCTCCAAATTCAACATGCTTGTAATGGATTAAGTATTAAAGATATCAGAATGCCCTTTTAGAGTTCTTCATTCTTAAAGAAGTTTTTAAAAGGTCTTAATAAACCTTCCTTTTGGCATCTTCTTTTTTTAAAGCCCTGTGTGGTTCAGTCAGAGAGATATTCTCAGTGTGGCTTGAGTTGTACTTCGACTTGATGTTGAATTGTACACACTTTCAGCAGTCAAAAACCAAATGTGGGTCACTTTGCATACAGATGAGTTTCCTGTTTGACACTGTAAAATGATTTTCACTATATTCCTGTTTAACACTGTAAAGATGCTTTAACACAATCTGGATTGTATAAAGCGCTATATAAATTAAGATGACGTGACTTTTTTTTTTTTTTTTTTTATAAAGAGGAGTGTCTGAAGAACAAATATGTGTTGAAACTAGAAAACTAGAACTTCCTTCTGTCAAAACAACTGCATTGAACAAACCTGTCCGAGTGCCGTAAATGTTCTTTTAGTAAAGACATCTCAAAATCATTTTAAATTACCGTTACTAATACATTTTTTTTTTTCCTGTTGTCATACTTGTATTCATTGAGTTAGAAAAGATCTCCATCGAAAACAAATGAATACTATGAACATTTTTCTTTAATGGGGTAAATTCTACAAATCGGCTTATATGATACAGAAAAAAAGCACGTACAAAGTAGGTGCACACACTCTTCCTTATGGCAGCTGGTGGCACTAAGAGTGAAGCATACTGGTGACCAAACATACAATGTCAACTTTAATCTAACCCAAACAATACATGTTGTTGTTGTTGTTGTTGTTGTTTTAATTCTTGACTCAACAGTCAGTATATCCAAAATCTGTTGTCTTATTGTAAAATTGTTGAATCAGTAACTGTAGCTGTTTGTGGTAACACTATTTAAGAATCATTTTGCACCATTTTTACATCAGCTATATCTTGACATGAAAGCATCCTCATCTGGTTTGCGAAAAAGCATCATAGACGAGTGTCTTAACAGTGTTTCCCCTACCATTATATTAGGGGGGCGCCTACTGTCAATAAATATTCCAACAAGATTAACCACTTAATTGTAGAAAAAATACTAGAATTAAAACTTTTTTAACTGAATATTCACACAAATTTTCTAAAAAATAAAATGGTTTATTGGATTAAAAATAATACCCCCCCCGCCCCAACGATGCAAACCTGGGGGAAACACTGTTTAATATTCCAGAGGCTGCATTTATTTGATCATACCAAGTAAAAACTAATATTGTACAATATCAGTTTCACATGCAAGAAATTATTGTGTTCAAGGTGTGCAAAAATTATTTATTATTGCAATTAATTATTATTATTTAAATAAACAAATGAATACTTAAGCAAGGACACATTACACCTTCAGATGTGATTTACGATTACAGCTTGGTTTCTTATAAATATTTCAATATCTTTCATATCCTGTGTCAAAGTACAAAAGCTTATGGTGCACAAAGTAGATATATATAATAACCTTTTGACATATGCTGATATATTGTGAACATACTAGTATTTCTGTGTTTCTCTGGCAGAATGCTTCAGATATGCCCGAGACCATCACAAGCCGAGATGCCGCTCGATTCCCGATCATAGCCAGCTGCACTCTCTTTGGCCTATATCTTTTTTTCAAGGTGATGTGTGTGTGTGTGTGTGTGTGTGTGTGTGTGTGTCCCCTCAAGTTATAGTGGCACTGTAACAAATTGCCTAATTTTTGTGTTTTATGTTGAAGGCGTGTTGTTTTCTGCAAAATGTTAGAAATAATACAACCACTCTTGTTAGTTTAACCTGCAGTAAATGCAGTGTACTGTAATATCATTGCGTGGTCACACTCTATTTTAAGGTCCAATTCTCAGTATTAACTACCACTTTTGCCTCAAACTTAAAAAGGAATAGGGTAGGATTAAGGGATCTCAAATATGGTCATGCAGAGTAAAGCATTAAAATATGCTTTATAAGTACTAATAAACAGCCAATATGCAAGTAATATGCATGGTCCTTAAAGTGTAGCTCATTGCTTAAAGCAGGGTTAGGGAAAAATGTGTTTGTTTAAGGTGTTAAAAATGTGACCCCATCTGTAAAACCACATAATCTATTTCTGAGATAAAGAGTGTCAAAGTTAATAGCCATAAAAATGACGAAAACATGTTATATGTGTTTCTTTAAATGATAAAATATATCAAGGGATTTCAGATACAGGTCTCAAATTTTCATTTATAACATGATAAATGCTGAAATTAATGCTTTTATGGACACTACATTGTATTTTGCTTCCTAAACATCGATTTTGATAGTTCGATAACGTTCTGCCACTATAATCAGCTTGTTTTAAGGAGATTTTATGCCTGATACGTGTCAAAATAATTCGGTCTTTGGATGCTAATTATTTGATATTATTATCTGACACAAAGTGTGATGCTGTAAAAGAGTCTGTATCGATGAGGGGAAAGAAAAAAATATTTAAATAGGCCTATAATATATATTATAACTGTTTTATTGTAGGCTACAATAACTCTTATGTATTAGCCTAATAAAAGGTTTCATGTCCTTTAGAAACCAAAACACTAACTTGACACATACCTGAAGCATGCACAGAAAGACGCATCTCTCAGACAGCACGTGATCCTGGACACAGAATTACAGTATTTCAAGATGGCTTCAAGAAGCCATGTTCGAATAATGTAGTTGACTCTTTTAAAACAAGTAAAAATTGTGTTGAATGTGTAATGTTTAACCCACCTGAAGTTGAAATGGTTTCAATATGATGTAAGCAAACCAGTTGACCTATTGGTAAGCCCCTCCCCTCGAGCGCAGATGAGCCAATGGCAGTTGAGTATCAGTTGCACTGGGACCGGAACTCGGACGTCTTTAAGTTTCAGCGCCATAGAGAAGCATTGGAAAATCCTAGGCTTTCATCGATTTGATGGTGTTTATACTACAAAAATTGAAAAACAATGTGCCTGGGGTACTTGTAACACCAATTCCAGGTATCCTGAGAGGACAGGCAATTACATTCATTTTATTTTTATTTTTATTTTATTTTATTCCATTTCCAGAGCAGAATGTACCTAAGCATTCAACCCCAATCCCAATGAAGATGAAAACGTTTATTTTGTAGTTGTCATGCTCTCATTAAGGTATAGTTTTCATTTGCTCAAGCAGATTAATTTTGTGGTTCAGCACGGTATCTCTGGCTAAAACTAGCTAACATTAAAGTTAGTTTTCCACTATCGGGCCGAATCCTTCCTAGAACGGTCAGGTATGGTTCCAGTTGTGTTTCCACATGAGCCTTGTACGGCACATCACAATTACAAACCGGTTAGACAACCGTGCTAAACCGCACTGATAGAGTGTTACAGTTGTGTTACCAAGGCAACGACTGACGCATTTGTATTTACATTCCAAAGAGTTCCATTATCAGCACCACAGTGGAAAATGAAACCGTATCCGTGCTGACTGGCCCGGATCGCCACGGAATGGAATGGTTAAGTAAAGAGAACGGTTTGGCCCGATAGTGGAAAAGTGGCTTATGTTAACGTACAAACCTAAATAGCGTCATGTACAGTGTAGGACAAAAACAATACATTTCAGTGCCTCTCCTTATTAAACTGGTTAAATGTAAGTTAATTTAATCTTACACTGCGGTAGATGAACAGTGTTGATCTGGGATGTTGTCATTGTGATCGTGGCGACCGTAACATGAGGAACACATCCGCTTCTCCTGTTTGCATTGTGATCTGTGTTCTTTACATATTTATTAGCATATCTTTTATAAATCCCTCCAGGGCATATTTAAAGGGGTCATCGGATGCTAAGTTCACTTTTACATGTTGTTTGAACATTAATGTGTGTTGGCAGTGTATGTACAAATCTACCCTATAATGATCAAAATCCATGCAGTGGTTTTTAATTAATCTGTAAAAATAATATCCCCTTTTTCAAATCGAGCCGTTCTCAAATGCCTGTCGGTGTGCCGTCACACCCACAGATGCCGCTCCCACAATAGATTGACATGAGCTCTTACCTTAGACCAGCTGTCACAGTCCAATAACTTTCCATGTTTTGATGCCGGAGCAGGGATTTAAGTTAGACTATCTCCTATAGAATATCTCCGATTGAGCGATTGAGATGTTGTGTTGCTGGATGTAATAATGAACATAATGGTCATCATTTATTCATGGCATCTGAGCCACTGAAGATGCAGTAGATTATGTTTGTTTATGAATGGAATGCGCCTCCCGATGTACATATATCCGTCTATGTTCGCACTAATCATTCATGATCCAGCTTCACTTACAGCAGAAGTGAGTATAATGAGTATAATACCATTTTTTTATGAATCTTTGTGATCGCTTTTCCTTATAACGTGGTAGTTAGGAAGTTTAGCGGCTAAATGCGGCTAATGTAAACAAGCTCGTCATTCCACAACGAGAAGAGAGGGGCGGGGTGAGCAGAGCTCATTTGCATTTAAAGGAACAACCCTTTAGAATGAGATGATTTTTGCAGAGCTGATTTTGGCAAGGTAAAAAGGGTGTTGTTTTACAAAACCATTGAGGATTTTTAATCAAAGTATATTAGAGACTTTTCATTAAGACCCTAAAGAATCATATCAACTTGTGGAAAATGGGCATCTGATGCCCTTTTTAAGTCCCACTTTGAAAGATGGTCCGTCTGTGTCCCAACATTTTTTGAAAACATCTTTAGTCGAAGTTTTCACACTGACAGCTGTCATTGTAAGACAGTTAGCAACTCCAACTTAGTTTGTCCAAGTTAGTGACCGTAACTAAGGGTGGACAGGGCTTACCAATAGATCAATTAGGTCACATTTATGGAGTCAAATCAATGCCACATATAATTGCAAAAGAACTGAAGTATTGCAAAAATAAAAGTTTTACTAACAAACAAGAAAGGGAGCAAAAGCAATGATTCTGTAACGCATATTTTCCATGGCCAATGCTACTAATTTATTTACAACGCGTGAAGTTCAAAATGTAGGTTCGGGAGGAGCCTAATCATTCAGTCCTGTCAATCATCATTATGAGCCTATATAAGCAGCTCTCATTGCACCATCCAAGCCTCAGTTCTTCCAGCATCCCTCCACCTCCCCTTCTCCTCCTCTATTTCTGTTATTCTCCCTCTCGGTAATATCGCAATGGGGGCTTGAACTCGGCGCTCAAGCCGAGCCTCGGGTTCGAGCCTCCATTAAGGACAGCAAGCCAAGTTTGTTTACCATTGCCCATCAGGACTGGATGGGCAGGCGAACTCGTGAATCTTTATTTTGCGTTTTGGCCAAGTGTGAGCTTGCGATAGTGCTTTTTCCCTTCTCTTTTCTGCGTGTTTCACTGGCATGGTTTTGACATGTGGGTGGAGTCAAGGCACTGGGGCAGAAATAACAGGACTTGGCATGCCTCCCTGGAAGTTACGTCACCGGCCTGAGACTCAATCACAAGAGACCAATTTTGAGTAGACGTCACAGTGACGTCACTTGCAGATGCGCGCGCATAGTGGTTGCAGAAAAACTCTGGTAGCAGGTGGAGGTAAACGGGTAAACTCCATGGAATTGTGCCTTTTGATGTCAAAATCAGAATGCAAATAATTTTTATACAATACTGTAGTCAAAGACGCCATTTGAAGCTAAACGCAGACGTTTAAACGGGCATACTATGGATGAAAACTGCTATGATTACGCTACTTTTAAAGAATAAATTTGATTTAAACAATAGGTCTACATAATATTCACATATGCTGTTCATAGGGGATGTACTGTATTAGCCCTGTCGTTACAGCATGACATATTATTTAAAACTTATTACTATTAACCTTTTACCGAACATTTTTTTTTTTAATTTTTTTTTTTTTTTCCTCACAAATGCAAGTTTATATCTACTAATTCGGACTTTATAACTCGATTTAACAAAACGTCTCAGGTTACGTATGTAACCTTGGTTCCCTGAGAAGGGAAAGAGACACTGCGTCCTCTAGGGGTCGATATGGAGAATGGCATCTCTGTGACCCGTGTCTGAAGCCTACATACAAAAACATCAACAAAGTTGGCCGGCGACAGCCTATGACGTCACTTCCGGTGCGACTCGTCGCTGCCAGTGCGTCACTACCGGTGCGACCACAGTATAAAAGGACGCTGGTAGAACAGGACGGTCGCTGCTTCGTCTGAAGCTCACATCCGAAGCATGGCGAAGAGACTAGACGACGCAGTGTCTCGTTCCCTTCTCAGGGAACCAAGGTTACATACGTAACCTGAGACGTTCCCTTTCGAGGAACTCGAACTGCGTCCTCTAGGGGTCGCTATGGGGAACGGTTATACCCACGCTGCCATGCTGAGGGGAGTGCCTGTCATCATAGAGGCAAGCACTAAGTACCAACTCCCTAAGCTTTAAGGGAGTTGCCCCTGAGATGTAGTGACGGCTGTCAGTGACATATCCCCTACGGCCAGAGCCTGGGCTGCATACCCCAACTTCCCTGCAAGGGTCAGAACACTGGACCTGGGGTAGAGCCTCAAGCTTGGAAACCGAGGTATTCCTTTAAGGGGATACGGCCAAGTGCCTAGGATTACCTAGGTTGGCCTGTCACCCAGGAGCTACCGCAGCTCTGCAAGGTTCCCTCAGGAGCCATATTACAGAACGCAAGTGGTAACTCCCTGCTCAAGATAGGTTGAGCGTAAATAAAGAGCGCGCTGGGACTAGCGCGTGTAAAACCATTCCTTTAGCCTGGCAGATGCTCTGGAGTGGGACCCAAGGTGGCCGGGGTTCTAACCATCTTGAGAAAGGGTACGGGCAATAGCGCGTGAATCCCTTACCATAAAGGATTTTAGAATGGATGCAGAACTCTGGTGCATTCCATACATACAACACAGTGTGCATTTTAGAAGAGTGCCCAAAGGTTCGTGTGCGCACTTACCATATACATTGATTTGAGAAAGCGCCCAAAGGTTTGTGTGGGCCTTACCATAAGAATGGATTTTTAGACGTACCGTTGAGAAACGGTGAAATAAGAAGACCCTCAGAGTGAGGGGAGCATTGCCGGCATAACAAGGCTCTAAGGGGAAGGCAGTAAGGGTGAACCTTAGTTGCCCAATAGGGCAGTGCTCAAAGCAAACCCTCGATAGGAGGGGAGCATACTGCGCCAAGCAGACAGTAGCCGCCGCTATCTGTTTAATAATACTGCCATAGACCCGATGCATTCAACCAAAATAGAAGGTAGTGTATCAGGACAGGCTTCTACTCCCGAGGTGACGGGAGGAACACCTGATCCCCTCAGGGGGGATGAGCTCTCAGCAAACCCTTTCCGTAGAAAGGGGAGCATTGTCACGCCTTGTAAAGGAGGCCCTGGAAGAGATCTGATCACGGAGATCTTTTTCTAGATCTGTTCCCGGCGATCAGTTCCTTTGGCCTAAAGGAGGCCTAGGAAGAGATCCGGATCAGATGTGACAGGGAGCCACCTCTATAATACTGCACAGAGAGCAGTAGCGTCCCCAGCCCTCGGGCTGTGTTTTGAGTATTCTCTTAAGGAGGCATAAGCCATTCTCACCCCACACAGACCTGTGCTTACCATCTTGATGGAAAGCATGGGCCCCGCTCTATCAAGGCCTGCAGAACCTCGGGAACAAGGGCCAAGAATGTAGCCAAAGGCTCCTCGGAGCACCCAGAGAGTTTCCGCGGAAACGATTCTGACTCGTAAGATGGTGAAACATAGCGTGATCAAGCCCACTCCTCGGAGGGGCGACTCGCTAGATCACCAAAATGGCATGAGAATAGGTCAGTATGATAAAGGAGAAACCCAGAAACAGGAGGCCCCTCAGGGCGGGACACAAATAGAGGGTCTCAGCCAGGTGGCCTCAGGTCCATGTGTCTATCCAAGGGTGTCCAAGAGCTTCCTGCGAGAAAAGACATCTGAAGAGCTTACCTGGAGGTAGGACCATAGCCCTAGATGTAGTGCTGTAGTGGGGACCTGAAAGTTTCCCAATCGATATGCCGAAGGCAGATCCAGGCAAGCAGACCATAACCATGGTCGAAGACCAGAGGGGGGTGCTCGAAGAGGACTTACCAAAGGAAACACACAAGACAGGTCCCAGAAATACGGCATTGTTAGACACATAATAAGGGATCGTACTCACCCACCGTGGTTCCCACAGCCTCTTGAGAAACTGCCCAGACCATCATAGTGGGTCATCTACTTAAAACCCTAAAAGGGGAGATAACACCATCTAGGCAGGGGAACAGGAAGACCACTGCTTAAAAACCCTATAAAGGGGAGCAATCACCGAGTTAACAGAAAAGGGGGAACCAACCAAGATTGACCTGACCACAAAAAATGGGCTGTCTATCTACATCCCAAGCAGGGAAGACAGCACTTACCTAGCTAAGAGCTCAAAGAGACCGCTACTTAGAAACCCTAGGAAGGGGAGCGATCACTGAGCTAACACCTGGCTATCCTCAGATAGACGGCTCTATGAAAGGGGTAATGCAACTGCCAAAATCACCAGCAGCGGGCTGTCAAACTATAAACCCAAAAGGGAGGACAGCACCATCTCAGCAGGTTCCAGAAAGCTGCTATTAAGAACACCAAACAAGGGTCTTAACTAACACTAGGGCTGCGCAAACAACCGGACGCGACCATTGTGCGCATTCCGGCAGCAACGCCGGTCTTGCGACCAGCCACAAACCCCCACCACGGTGAGCCAGACAGCGCGGCACCCACCACACAGGGCCACAGCCCACCAACAAGCCGCACAACACTGTGCAGCCCACCAGCGAAGCACGGCACCGTGCAGTACGTGCAGCCCCACCTGACAGCAGGTGACAGAGACCCATGACCAGCCATGGAACCGGCAATCGCATCCGACCATTCGCACAGCCCCAGCCAGCACATTGCTAAGGGACAAGTTAACACACAGCTAGCCTCAGATAGCTGGACTTAACCACATAATTAATGCAAAACTACAACCATCCTCAGATGGCTATACTAGGGAGGTCCCTTTTTATTTTCTGTCCATACCCCCGATTATGGCAGAAAATTAACACCACAATCACAAAGCACAGTATACGTTCAACCCCCTCGGGAGCTGAACACGCTCCGCCCACGTGCCAGATTCCCCCGGGAATCAGGCGGAACGGAGCCGCCGCCGCGAATGCGTTGATAATGCCCGAGAGGCACGCACACAGCCCGCGAGCTTCGTGCAAGCGGCTACGAGAGCACGCCAGTCCATTGTAAGAAATAAGCACTGAATGTGACGATCGCATTCAACTCCCTTGAGCTTTTGGTTACAGGCAAAAGGTCAGTGAAGACGAAAAAGAGACCGTCCTGTTCTACCAGCATCCTTTTATACTGTGGTCGCACTGGTAGTGACGCACCGGAAGTGACGTCATAGGCTGTTGCCGGCCAACTTTGTTGATGTTTTTGTATGTAGGCTTCAGACACGGGTCACGGAGATGGCGTTCCCCATAGCGACCCCTAGAGGATGCAGTTTGAGTTCCTCGAAAGGGAACTAATGAGTTTGTTAATTCTGAGGGGGGAAAAGCCAGAAGTGTGGGATATAAGCCAAGGAAAAAAGAGAGAATGACGAGTTGTTTTTCCTCTAGATTTGTGGGATATAATCTCGGAATTGCAAAAATAAAGTCAGGATTTTGAAATATAAAATAAAATTTACCTTTTTTATTCTTTTATTCCATGGCTCCATAGACTGCCAATTGAACCGCCCATAAAAACGTCATCCCTGTTTCGGGTCTGTAAGACTATCCCACCATCTAATGCCAATTTCTTTGAATAATAGTGCTTACCGCTGGGTGACAAGCTCTTGTAATATGTGAGTAACATTTTGAAAATGACATCTAATCAATATAATCTATACTCTTTTTAAATCTAAGTATTTTGTGCCGTATCCGTGTAATTCTCTAGCCGTAAAGACGATCTCTCCTGGGTTTTCTGCAACCATGCTGCGCGCGCATCCCGAATGTTTACAAACAGATAATTGGTCTATTGATCAAGCATTGAGCTGAGACATGCGAATGGATCATTTCCTTTTATTCACTAGCTTTAAAAACAGCATGGCTTAGTTTTATTAACTATATGTTTATTAACAGCATATGCTCAAGTTAAAGAAGTTACTAACATCTGTTGTTTATTTCTCTCAATGTGCACACTTGTACAGCATCTCAACTTGAGCAGAAAAAACACACTGTAGCTTTTAATCACCATTCAACAGCTCAAGCCACCACCTCACTGCCATCTATTGGACTGCAGAAAATCAACTAAAGTTCTATCATTAAATAATGCATGATTATTATAATGTCATATTATAATGCTTGACTGATGTTGAGTGTACTTTTAGATATTTAAAAAGTTGTGCCATTTTACACAAACACACACACACACTAAAAAAGTTACATGCCAATGGCAATTCTATTGTTGTAGATGGATACTGAATGAAAAAGAATTTTAACAAAAGCAGAGGCCAAACTCAAACAAATTCAATTCAATTTACCCTATAAATATGAGGTTTTTGATGTTACTGTTTTTGTTAATGAACATAAATCTTAATCTGTATGACTAAGGGCTGAAATGACTAATCGACAAAAAATATTGTATACAAATATATTTAAATACAACTATTTTGAGTAGTCGTTTGATATTATTTGACCTAATGTATGAGCTGTCAATAATGCATTTTGACCCGTGTGGCGCTGTAGCACAAGACTAATTCAACCCTCCTGGATGCAATTCAAGAGAAGATACAGGGCTTCAGAGCAAACACCGCCAAACCTGAGCAGCTTTTGGATGAATATGTAAATATATGCTGTGCGCTTTCCTCTCTGTAACAAAAAACACAACATAAACTGACAGCTGTGTGAAAGCGGCAGTTAAGAACACATTTGATTACAGCAATGTGGGTGTTTGCACAAGCTCTGCAGTTCAGTAGTCCAGTCCCGTCACATCATGTTACGTTTATTTGTATAGATAGGCTTAAATCAAGCATCTTGACAATTTGAAACATTAAAAACGAGTCGTGTCTCTTTCAATTAAAATTAAATCTTGATTTTTCTAGTGTAAAGCAGCTCTCCAGTGTGGAGCTAGTTAATGGTAAAAACGTTTTACTAGTTGGGGAAACAATCATTAAAGTGATGGTTTAGTTTGCTAAAATCAAAGCTTGATCTCGCTCATCTCTTAAGGTATTATGTTGTGAATAAATTAGTTTATAGTTAATAAATGAATAAAGTTAATAAATTTGTTTCGTATCCATATGACTTCCAAAAGGAGATGTTAGGCAGAATGACATGTCATTCAGTTACTTTTTCATATAGCTAATTAAATGGTAAATAAAAGTTTCTCTTGTCATCTCATCTTGTGTGCAAAATATATCTATTTGTAAAAATTGATTGCATAATAATTGAGATTATATATAACTTTGGGGAGCTGAAGTGACCTTTATTTATTTGTTTGTTAGAACATGTTTAACTAATTGCAAAAGCTGAATGATCAAAGTCTACTGATTAATCAGCGAAATAACCGGTGATCAGTCGATTAATTGCTCTAATAATCATTAGATTAATTACCAAAAAGTGATCATTTGTTGCTGCCCTATCCACGATGGATCATGCCATCAAAGTCAGAAAACTCAAACCCATTTCATTATTTGAAATGGTAATTTGGTAATTTCAGCCATTAGAAGAAGGTATGAAGAAACTAAGAAATTAAGTTATCTAAAATATTTTGTTAAGAATAAAAGACTGAAAAAGGATTAACCTAAGTTTACTATATTTTGATGTAGGAAAAAAAATAAATAAATAAAAAAAAAATATATATATATATATATATATTATTTTAAATGTTTTGAATGTATTCAAATTTGTAAAATGTTCAACTGTTTGACTGTTCTGACAAAATATATGTTATGCATATTTTGCTCGGTTACACTGTATTAATTTTGCTTCGAAGCATTCATTACAAGGGTTTTGGAATAATTGTGCTTTTTTTTCTTTACTTGTAGATTTTCTCGCAGGAGTACATTAACTTGCTGCTATCCATGTATTTCTTTGTGCTGGGCATATTAGCACTGTCTCATACAATGAGGTACAGTATGAAAACCTAGAGCTTCTAAAGTGTTTCATGAGTTTTGGAATTTTGTCATTCTTTTAATATGAAATGATTTAGGTTAACTATTTGGTATTGCTGTCCCAGTCCCTTTATGTACAGAGTTTTCCCTGCTAACTTGCCAAATAAACAGTACCAGCTGCTGTTCACCCAGGGCTCAGGAGAGAGCAAAGAGGGTGAGAAGAGTTTGAGCATTTACAAAAAATCATTTCTGTGTATGATGGTCTAGTTTCGTATAAATTCTCTTAAACTTACCTGTTATCTCCAACAGAGATCGTCAACTATGAGTTTGACACTAAGGATCTGATATGTCTGGGAATCAGCAGTGTGGTAGGAGTCTGGTACATCCTCAAAAAGGTAGAGTAGATCTGTCTGTGTTTGTTTTATTCCACCGATCACAGATGTTTTGCATAGGCCAAATGGATTGTTAGCCTGGCACATGCACATTTTGTGTTTTAAATGTATATATCCAGCAAACAGCAGTACTTTCAAGTAAAGTACCTGCCCTTTAACTATATTTTGTTTTGGTCACACAGACCAAACAAGATGATAATATTTGATTGTAATGCATAAAATAAATGTAGAAATATTCAAAATGAATGCATGAAAGCTTTAAGCATCATTCACTGATAACTAATTACATACTAATTGCATATTTATGTGTTTTGCATTACTTAGTAATTATAAAAAAAAAAAAATAAAAAAAAAAATGTGGAAACCATCTCCACACATGCATTTTGCTTGCACTTTTATCCAGAATTACTTTCACTGCATTCAATGTGTACATTTTATCAGTTTACACTTTCACTGGGAACCAGGAGAGTTGCAACACGAATTGACGGTGATGTGATATTTAAAATGTGAAATAGTGATGTTGTGTTAAGAGATCTTTGCTTTTGCTTTTTTGTATTATTTTGTACAGTTCTCTGAGGTCCACTTGATATCAAGGTTTTTACATAAGGAAAAAAAAAATCTGTCCTGTTTTTAAACCCCTCATCAGAACACTCTGTTTGAATAGGCGTGGTGGATTGTAAACCCAAAAGTAGATGCCCTGGTCAGGATCTTCACTGAAAACAAAGTTTGTCCATTCTTTCTGTCGGGATCAGAAGGAACGCAATGTTGTTTTTCTACAACTAGGCACAGTGTCTTGTATTCGGAATGATCTTTATTGTTTGGTTTTTGCTTATATCTGCTTTGGCCTCTCATCATTTACACTTCATGCACGAATCTGGGTGGGGCTGAACAGGCAGCGATGTGGAAGCAGACACTGATATTCTTCTGCAGACGCTGTCTGCTGTATTTAAACAATTAGGCGATGGCTGGTAGCACGGATAATTACTTTTATCAGCTGATACCAACTGTTGGTGGTATACATTAGGGATGTGCACAACGACTAATTTGATGGTCGTTTAAATGAAAGTTTTGAAAAAAAAAAAAACTGTGTAAAAATAGTCCATATTTTAGTGCACTGATGTGGAATTTCAGCATTCCCACCAAGTTTTCCGCAGAGTGCATGAGACCCGTTTTGTGGACAAAAGTCTCTGTGTATTTCTTGACAGCATTGGATAGCCAATAACCTGTTTGGTCTGGCATTTGCCCTGAATGGAGTGGAGCTGCTCCACCTCAATAATGTCAGCACTGGGTGCATCCTGCTGGGAGGTCTGTTCGTTTACGATGTGTTCTGGGTAAGTTAGAGGAATATTAGTACATTAAAATTCACAATTGTAAACCTACTTAATACTGGGCCCTGTGAGTTTTGGCATCATCCCTGGTACATGCATGTTATCGCTTGCTTTATTTATCTATTTATTTATTTATTTGTTTGTTTTTTGCCTCTAGGTTTTTGGCACCAATGTTATGGTGACAGTTGCTAAGTCCTTTGAAGCTCCAATTAAGTGTGAGTATCTGATTTATCCATCCATCCTGTTGTGATGCAAATTTGCCATAACATGTAACTGTTTTTATATTAAAAGGGAATACATGTCATTTTGCTCCTGTCATCCATACAATGAAAATCAATGTACCTCAGTACTGTTTGGTTACCAGGACTTTTCAGAATACTTAAATTTTTTTGGAACTATTGAACTTAATTTGTAAAAGTGCTTCAAACTAACTCATATTAACAGCAAGACAGATGTGTTTGCTGTTCTATACAATTTCCTCAGCAGAAAAAAATCTTTCTATAGTTATGTGTGTTGTTAAAATGTAAAAAATTCAGTATTTAGATTATGCATTAAGAATCAGTGTAGCCAACTTCGCGACTTCATCGCTAGATTTAGCGACTTTTCACACCCCTTTAGTGACTCTTTTTTAAAAAAGTGCCTAGCGACAAATCTAGCAACTTCTTGTACAAACCTTGTTTAGTTTCTGAGGCTCTCTGGTACTGCCGCATGAACGCGAGGTCGTGCTTTCCCTGCACGCTCACACCTCTCTCTGCTCTCTCTGCTCTGTGAGCAGCAGAAGAGCAGTGGTTTCAGTTAGAAAAAGATATTCTGTTGCTTCTATTTTACATGCAAGTGTAAATTTGAAATCACAGCACAGCCTTGGTCTTAATCGTATGTGTATTTGATTTCATTAGAGAATGTTGTGATTATGCATCAGGATTTTAGTATAAATTAATATTTTCGTCTTGGAGAGCTGGTAATGAAGTCTTAATGGGCCGCGTTTCAATCAATATTTCATATTCATCCCATTGTCTGACGACAGAAACGGTAAAATATATCAATATAATTATGAAATATTTATATGAAAACCATTTTGAGAATTTGGCTGCATTGAAATGCAGTATGTGAGCCCAGAGAGGCAAGACAGTACAACACACTGATGTCATGAATATGCTAATTAGCGCCTGACATCCTCTAGGGACATTTGGTGACTTTTCAAGCAGGGTTTAGCTACTTTCCATTGAAAGAAGTTGGCAACACTGTTAAGAATCATCCTCAAAGCAAGCGAGTCTCTGTTAAACTTCACAGACTGCACTGAGTGGACATAAACACATAATGTACAGGTGCTGGTCATATAATTAGAATATCTTCAAAAAGTTGATTTATTTCACTAATTCCATTCAAGGAGTGAAACTTGTATAATGTATACATTCATTACACACAGACTGATATATTTCAAGTGTTGATTTCTTTTAATTTTGATGATTATAACTGACAACTAATGAAAACCCCAAATTCAGTATCTCAGAAAATTAGAATATTGTGAAAAGGTTCAGTATTGAAGACGCCTGGTGCCACACTCTAATCAGCTAATTAACTCAGAACACCTGCAAAGGCCTTTAAATGGTCTCTCAGTCTAGTTCTGTAGGCTACACAATCATGGGGAAGACTGCTGATTTGACAGTTTCCAAAAGACGACCATTGACACCTTGCACAAGGAGGGCAAGACAAAAAAGGTCATTGCAAAAGAGGCTGGCTGTTCACTAGGGCTGCACGATTAATCGCACGATGTTGTGAGGCGTGTTTAGTCAATGAAGCCGGTACGTTGATTAGTAGTAAAGCTCCATCACGTGCGTTCAGCTGGAGCGGCAAGTAATACACAGAGCCGTAAAGCACTGACAAGCTACGCCAAATCGCGCGCAAAATCGAATTCGATCAACATCGTGCGATTAATCGTGCAGCCCTACTGTTCACAGAGCTCTGTGTCCAAGCACATTAATAGAGAGGTGAAGGGAAGGAAAAGATGTGGTAGAAAAAAAGTGTACAAGCAATAGGGCTAACCGCACCCTGGAGAGAATTGTGAAACAAAACCCATTCAAAAATGTGGGGGAGATTCACAAGAGTCAGTGCTTCAAGAGCCACTACGCACAGACGTATGCAAGACATGGGTTTCAGCTGTCGCATTCCTTGCGTCAAGCCACTCTTGAACAACAGACAGCGTCAGAAGTGTCTCACCTGGGCTAAAGACAAAAAGGACTGGACTGCTGCTGAGTGGTCCAAAGTTATGTTCTCTGATGAAAGTCAATTTTGCATTTCCTTTGGAAATCAGGGTCCCAGAGTCTGGAGGAAGAGAGGAGAGGCACAGAATCCACGTTGCTTGAGGTCCAGTGTAAAGTTTCCACAGTCAGTGATGGTTTGGGGTGCCATGTCATCTGCTGGTGTTGGTCCACTGTGTTTTCTGAGGTCCAAGGTCAACGCAGCTGTATACCAGGACGTTTTAGAGCACTTCATGCTTCCTGCTGCTGACCAACTTTATGGAGATGCAGATTTCATTTTCCAACAGGACTTGGCACCTGCACACAGTGCCAAAGCTACCAGTACCTGGTTTAAGGACCATGGTATCCCTGTTTTTAATTGGCCAGCAAACTTGCCTGACCTTAACCCCATAGAAAATCTATGGGGTATTGTGAAGAGGAAAATGCGATATGCCAGACCCAACAATGCAGAAGAGCTGAAGGCCACTATCAGAGCAACCTGGGCTCTCATAACACCTGAGCAGTGCCACAGACTGATCAACTCCATGCCACGCCGCATTGCTGCAGTAATTCAGGCAAAAGGAGCCCCAACTAAGTATTGAGTGCTGTACATGCTCATACTTTTCATGTTCATACTTTTCAGTTGGCCAAGATATCTAAAAATCCTTTCTTTGTATTGGTCTTAAGTAATATTCTAATTTTCTGAGATACTGAATTTGAGGTTTTCATTAGTTGTCAGTTATAATCATCAAAATGAAAAGAAATAAACACTTGAAATATATCAGTCTGTGTGTAATGAATGTATACATTATACAAGTTTCACTTCTTGAATGGAATTAGTGAAATAATCATATATATTTTTTAAGATATAAAAAGTTCACTTAGTTTACTATGTTTACTTAGTCATCTTAATTTTCACCTTAGTCTGATTTTTTTTTTTTTTTTTTTTTTTTCTTCTAGTGGTTTTCCCACAGGATTTGCTGGAGAAAGGGTTGAATGCCAGTAACTTTGCCATGTTGGGACTGGGGGACATTGTCATTCCGGGTAAATATATGAAGATGGTTTCTGAGACACTTTGACTAGTTTAAGACAGCCATGTATTGCACAAGATAACCTGTGGACACTGAGCCATGAACATTGTCCATTATTTAAAGGAAAAGCTCATTACTGAATCCACTCTTTCCTATTCTGTCAGGAATCTTTATTGCTCTGCTCCTGCGCTTTGATGTCAGGTAGAGTTCTTTTTTGTTTTTGTTTTGTTTTGTATGACTAGGCATTTGTAGTGTTGATTTACAGCTGTTCAGTCATCTTTTTCTCATCTTTCACCCTTAGTTTGAAGAAGAACACACGGACTTACTTCTACACCAGTTTCCTGGCTTACATTTTCGGCCTGGGGCTTACCATATTCGTTATGCACACATTTAAACACGCTCAGGTAAAAACAAAACCAACCAGATATCATAAACAAACATATCCAGAAATCAACCCAAGATGCGAATGAATGAGTTTGTGTTTTGTTTCCCAGCCTGCTCTGCTATACCTGGTCCCTGCTTGTGTTGGATTTCCAGTGCTGCTGGCCCTGTTCAAAGGAGAACTGACTGAGATGTTCAGGTAACTCCCCTTCCGATATTGACCACGTTCAGAGCTTATGTCCAGGGTCAGGATGCTTAGGGTGCTTAGCTTGGATGTCATTTTAATATAGCACACTTCTGCACTCACGTTCATGCATACATGTCATTGCATCTTTCTTGTATCCAAAGCCAATGGAGTAGCGCCCGTCATGACAGGCTGCCTCATTTCTACTATTACGCTTTACCTTCAGCGTGCTTGATAGCACTTATGTTGTTTGAGAAGTGTAAGTGATCAGTTTTACTTGTTTTTTTTTTTTTTAATTGGTCGTAACTTCTGGAAAGAAGTAGCGCAGGCACTGGACAAAGATAACATTTCTAGTGTGCACGTGTTGACACTGGGATGTTTTCAAGAAATTCTGAAAATAGGTTGTTTTTTTGTTTTTTTTTCTCGTCAAACTTAGGTTTTTATTAAATCACTATTCTGTAATATCTTGTCTGCCATCTCTGAAAATATCTTGGCAAAATTCACTTGTTTAGTGCAGAAAAATAGCAATGGATTGCAGCAAGCAGAAATGATTGTGTCTTATGTTAAGAACGCGCTGTGAAGATGTTTTCTTTTAACGCCACAAAAACAGTTAACTTATCAAAATAGTGTATCAATGCTGTTACTGAGCGAACGAGATGTGAAGCGGGCGCATCCATATGCAAGTTTTTATTAAACACAGTCAGGGTCGAACATCAGCAAACAGGCACAGAACAGGCAAGATACAATAGTAGTCCAGGGTCAGGCAAGGGGGCAAACAGCGGCGAACGTAATCCAAGGGGTGAGGAAAAGGAGTAATCTAAACAGACCGTCAGTAGTTCAAACGAAAACTCCAAAACGGCAAGACAAAGGGTTAATCCACAATGGCCGATAAATCCAGGGCAGGCTGAAGACAGACGAGATATACTAGGCTAGGATACAAGACTCAGGTAACCAGACTAGAAACAAGATTTAACTAGACTAGGGAACTAGGAAATACTCGGAGAAGCTCCGTAATGTAGCTAACACTAGGAGAGTGTTAATCACAACACAATACAATATACATGTAGGTTTACAACACTGTACTCCGTATTATATTACTCTTGAATCAGAATACAAAAAGCTAGTTAATGTTAATGCAAGGGTGTTTCTAATACAGCGGCTTTGGGAGTGACGGTAAATTTCTCTTCTGACTGCCTTTATCAGTAGCCTATCTTTATTTTTACTTCTTTTTTTTTTCGTGAATACACGTGTTACACATTTCAGCATGTTAAACAGTCTTTTTATTAGGAAAATTAAACTGGAATTGAGTTATATCCAATAGCAGTAAGACACATAGTTCAAAAGCAGAAAACGGCTATAATCCAAATGGATTCTTTGCCAGTAGGAGGCGCTTTTGGAATGGTTTCCCTCATAACAACCTGGATTGTACCTGTATACCTCATCCAGTCAGTAGTAATCTATTCTCCAACCAATGGCACTGTCTCAAACAGGGGCGTCGCTAGGGCTGATCATTTGGGGCTAGAGCCCCGAATGTTTTTACTCCAGCCCCGAATGTTGATTTCTACGGAATTTGTCAAAGTTTGAATGAATGAATCAAAAGTTGGTCATTACACTTAAATCAAGCCGCGATATGGACCAGTATCTGTAAATATTATGCTGCAAAAGACTATTTAAATATGAATCCTGCATGTTCTGCGTGTCTTTTTATGAATGGAAGGGGGGGGACGCGTGGTTTCTTTGCATGTAATACTTATGCGCGTGTGACGCTCGCAGTGATTTCAGCGTCTGCCGTTTCACTAAATGACGACATAAATACATTAACAACATCTCCAGAAGTGCTCTGAGAGTCACTCCATGAGCATTTCACTGTTTCATTTGAGTAAAACGAGCATCAAATATACACACAGAAATTTAAAGGTATTCACGGCAACCCGTCAAAGTAAAAGTTCGGTTTAACTTTGTTAACCATTCAGTATGTCACGTGACTCGTGTCACTAATATATATATTAAGCTTTTTTAATCACTTTATTAATCTTTTAAATAACAAACAGGCTTTGTCATCTTTTTATTGTTAAACACATTAACAAGAAATCCAAGCAGCATATATAATAAACAAAATAATACTAATATAAATAAATAAATAAAAATAAACAATAAAATAATAATAAAAGCTAATTATAACACACATTTAAATTACAGATTTAAATCACTCTTTGTTTTCAAATGTTTTATGGATTTAAATAAAATTCTAAAATCATTTTTAAATGAAAAATAGGAGAAACTTTGACAAATCTACATTTGTGTACATATAAAACAACAACATATTATTGCACAGAAATTTACTCTCTTTGTTTTGCACTATATTAAGCCATCGTACATATTCTTACTTGGTGAAAAGAACATTTTATCTCAATAGAACTTTCAATCTTATGTGTGATGTTTAATTACATTTAGCAAATTCTGGTAATCAGAGCATAGAGAATGTGTAAATGATGGTCATGAAATTACGTGCATGGGACGTTGCAGTTACGTTACCAGTAAGTCATGAAGTTACCAATATATTACTAATAGAGTACGTATCTGGGACATCGTGGGTAAAATTACGACGTTAGGAGGACGTACTGACGACGTTGTGAGTTGGTAATTTCATGGTAATAAAATTACGGGCATGTGATGTTGTAGTTACGTTGCCAATTGGTAAGTCATGAAATTACCAAAAAATTACCAATCCATTACGTAACTGTTATGTGTAACTGTTGTGTGTTAGCAGGGATGTATGTGCCTACTACTACTACGACTACTACGATTAATTAATACAAATTTATACAAATTCCTCACACAATATTTCTTCCATGTTTTAAATTTGAATAGTAAATCCCCTTTATTTGCCAAAAATAAAATATCATTTTCATTAGAAGATCAGTTTAATTAATATTTTATACCTTCATTTGATAACCAGAACAATACACAACACAGAATTCCATAAGGCTATTGTAAAAATAAATAAAAGTTGTTTTTATGCATTCAAATAAACAGACATGCTAAAACATATTTGATAACAATAAAACGTAAGGTGAGAAAAAATAAAACATTTCATGAGGTCCTAAACATGTAATTTTTCTTAACTTTTGATAAATTGGCGGTAAATCATATAAGATTCATTGTTTTAATTAATTGATTTTTTGATTAATTACATTTTAATTAACAAAATTAAATTTAAGCATTAAAAAAAAGAAGTCCAGAAAAATGAAAACAGAAAAACCCTATTTACAGGGCCCTATTTTTTGCATGCAACGGTATATTTGCTAAAGTTATAAATACATCTTTAAATTTATTATTTTATTTGTCGAACATATTTTTGTAAAGTTATAATTTTGTTATAATACTTTGATATGCAGATAATAACACTGCTATTTGCAGTGATTACTATTTACTATTGTTCATAGTGTGACAAGGGCTTTAACCCCCAGTTTAATGCCCCTGGACCCCATCCAGGTTCAAACACCTGTGTCTAACAAAATCTTATGTGAGCATGATGTGAGCTCCCACCCAACACCACTAGCCCCTGATGTTTTGGCATCAGCCCCGGATGTTTTAGAATCCTAGAAACGCTCCTGGTCTCAAACTATACTTACCTTTTCCGGTTTCTCATATTTGTCGTTGTGTTTTCTGACTTTTGTTTTTGAATTAGTCTTTGTGTTTTCAGACTTGTTATAATGTTTTCTGAATTGCTGTTGTTTTTTCTGAATTATTTTGCTTTTTAGATTTGCGTTCGTGTTTATAATTTATTTTGTTTTCAGAATTGTGATTTGTTTTGCAATTCTTGGCCACCGTAGAAAGGAGACCAGAGGCCGTTTTCTTTGAATGGATGTCAATAGAAGAGAGGATTCACTACACTGAATAAACAGCTTTTTAGAGGAAATGGCTTTTATGCTTTTAATGAATCAACAATGAATCAACAGCCTATCTTCTAATCTTCAACATGTTTTACACTAAACAATACTTTTAAATTGAACTATTTTTAGAGTTCTCTACGGAAAAAAAAAATTGCAGCAGGTGGGATTCAGCTTACGCCACTTCTCATTCATTCCTGTGGTATCCATAAATGGCGATTATGTCGCACAACTCTGACTGAAATTCAGTGACGTCAAGGCTGTAATGTGATGTTATTAAGGAACACGTGATCCAAGTTAAATGTTGGGAAATGGGAAATGTAGTCCAGGGTTAGTGCAACAGTCAGTTTAGAGTGACAGTCAATGTGAAAGGAAGGCGGCCTCTGGTGGTGAGCAGACTAAAAACAGGATTTGTGACAAATGCACATTCTTCGCCAGTCCCGTGTAAACTAATTTAATTATTATTATTTAATGTAATAAACCAGTTTTTCTCAAAATTCCATACCTGAAAATCATTGCTAAAGACAGCCATAACTTGTTACATTCAGTACATTCAAAGTGTTACATTCAAGCTACTGACAAAATAAAAACAGTTTTGTAAAGTGCTTGAACCCAGCTTTCACCTCGTGTTGGGTTTTCCTAGATCGCATCACATATACTTTTTTTGATAACATAACATTGATGTTTGATTATTTATTTATTTATATATATATATATATATATATTATTATTATTATTAATTTTTATTTATTTATTTATTTTGAAGCAATTGAATGGTGTTTTGCTTTTACGTCATACCCTTGCTAAGTGATTAAGGGCGACCATTTTGTCTATACATGACTGTAGTTCTTATTCCACCACACTTGTGTAATCTCAGTTAGCACTTAACAATATGTCTTAGCTTTTTATTAAGAAACTAAAAGCAACTTGCAGCAAAGTCTTTTATTCTAAGTTTTACGTTTTACTAAGAAATTTGATTATTAAGTCAAAACTTAAAACTCTGGCAAGTTCCTTTCTTAATGAGCAAGTCTATTCGTTTGATTGATTTTCTTCAAGTGGCTGATACATACAGGAACATAGCAAGTTTGAATAATGGGTCACTGAATCATCACTTCATTTAGAAGCAAAATACCATTGCAGACCTACCAACCTGTAGGCGTTTTGTGTAGCTGGTGTGTATTTTGCCTTCAAAGTAGTTGTGACTCTAAACTCCGCAAAACCAGATTACATCTCTGTCCAAACGCACATTATAACATACTGAACAACATCAGTCGAATGTTAGAAATAACTTCCTTTTGTGATCTTACATGGCTTCTTATTACAGAATAAGGCTATACTATAACAAAAGGCTATGTCAATTAGTAATGGATTATAAATATACTTAATTATTATGAAAATACCCGAGGTTGTTAAGAACATGGGTAAATTTATTTAGTTAAATAAAATAATAAACAACATAATAAAGTGTGGTAATACTATTATGTTTTAAAATAAAGTGGGAGTATTAAATAAAGTACAATTATTTTACAGTAAACTTAAAAATAAAATGCTAATATTTACTTTTTTTATGTGACTTTATCATATTCGAATCTAAATTAGCAATTTATCTATCAGGGTTTCCGCCGGTCTTTAAAAAGTCTTAAAGTCTTAAATCGCTTTTCCGTGAATTAAGGCCTTGAAAAGGTCTTAAATCAGAGCAGCAAGTCTTAAATTCATATGATCATGGCATTAATTTTCGTGAGGGATTGTTTCCTGATGTATTTAATTTTAAAGTGAAGCAAAAGCGTAATTTCTGTGCTACATGGCTTAGGTCGCTCCAAATTCATGAAACAATATGCAGTAGATGGTGGTATGTGCTGCTTCGTCTGTCAGTCACCCGAAGAAGAACTTGTCGATTTTTGATTTTTGTTATTGTGATAAAAATAATTTAGTTCAGTTAGAGAACAGATGATACAATTAAAACTGAACGCGGCTGCTCAATGCAGCGTGCCGAAGGACAGTCACAGATCAGATTTCATTTATCACGCGAAGAGAGTTTGTCGAGCTGACTGACAAGAAGAGAGTGGTGAGAAAGACAAAACCATGGCGGAAAAGTTTCAAAACGAAATGTAAAAGCGCCTGTTTTAAAAAATATTTTGGATTTTGAAAAGCCTGTTTACTTCTGCGATTCCTTTTTTTTTTTTAACTAAATATTACATGAAGTAATAAATGCCGTGAGTCCAAGCTTTCTTATTCGTATTGCTAATAACCGTTCTTATTTATTTGGTTACAGTGTTTACTGACTTTCAGTTTTATACCTATTTAAACTTTGTGTAAATTATTATTTTACATTAGGCATATAACATGGTGTATTTTTATTGTTTTGTTAATAAACGTTCGTTACGTTACGTTAATGCCGCTAATTTAAAAGTGAAAATAAAATGTGTAGAGCCCTGCACGGACCTCAAATATAGCCCGACCCTTGTCCGATAGCTTATCAGAATTCTCGGCCCGAGTCCCCCCCCTGTTTGATCAATTTTGCCTTCTCAAATCATCACGACTTGCCTAAAAAAATATATATATATAGATGTAAAACAGTTCAAGTATAAAACAATGTTGGTTTGTGCGGAGGAAGCTGAAGCGCGCGGCGCCAGCGCGATCACTTGCATTTTTTTCAGTCATTTTTGCTTATAAATGTAAGAGTAATACATCATTCGGCCCTGTAAAGAGTACTTTTATTTGTGTGCACTCACTATATCACTAAAAAAACGGTGCTTTTATATAAAAAAAAACCTGATGCGCTTTCTGTCCACTCAACAGGAACGCTTCACAAAAATGAACCGAAACTCAGCGAATACATCCCTCACAAACATGATAAATATATCTATTGAAAGCTTTAAATTATTACCTTAACGAAATAAAACAAATCAAAAACAAAAACTCTTTCATTAATTAATTTGTAAAGATGCATTTCTCTCTAAAGGCGCGTCCAAAGAGGAGATGGCGAGTCTGGATCGGCATCTGCGACACTGACTCAGAAAACACTGGTTCATTAATAAATAGTTCAAAAATCGCCTTACTATTTACCTCCGACACATTCGTGGTAATAACTTTTGCCGGTGCTTTGCTGCAAGGTTCAGCTTATTGCGCGCGCTTGAACGCAGAACTGCAAACGATGCTTTTATATAAAGCACCATTATATAAAGCACTGATAACAGAGACACTAAACGCCTTCCGAGCCGGTCTCGAAAGTGAAAGAGAAAGTGAAGTCTCGAGTTGTTTCCACTAGTGCTATATCATCACTATAATTGGTGGATGTATAAAATGTGAAAATAAGGAGAAGCATAAAACAGACCTGGCCCTAGGCGCATAAAAAAGTCAGGGCAGTAGGGCTGAATTGCAGGGATCTAAAAATGTGCATGACGCTTTTACAAGCTACTTAAAACCGAAGGAAAGTGAAGAAAAGAGGGAAAACTTAAACAAACTAAAAACAAACAACTGCTTGAGGCGGAATTGCTGCTAATTTGAAAGTGAAAGTAAAATATGCACGGCGCTTTTACAGAAGGGAAGGGAGGAAAAGAGGGAAAACTGAAAGGAACTAGAAACAAACAATTGCTAGACGCTGAACTGCTTCTAATTTTAAAGTAAAACTCGAATTATACTTATGTTATGTTATGTTTTTATTTATTTGATCAGGGACAATGCACAAACAACATTAGTCTAAAATAAGAAAAGATGTCATGTGCCAGGTTATAGCAAAAATGCTAATTTCCACCCGCAGTCCCTGGACAGGTTGTTGTTACACTTACAAAAGCTTATCAAATATATGCAAAAAAATACATAGAAGCTCACATCATAAAAGCACTTTCTATCATCATTCAATTCACTCACTCACAGTTTACAGCGTTCATATCACAGTCATTTAATGCATACAAATTTGCTTTGATAATAACCACTGTTTGGTCAGGCGTGTAAAAGTACAATAATTTGTGCATGAAATAATTTCGTTTGGAAGAGTATTCCAAAGGCTCACTGCTTTATAAGAGAAAGATTGTTGACCATATGCAGTTTTACATCTTGCAACGCTGCACTCTCCTCTGACTGCTGACCGTGTGGTTCTAGAAATTCTCTCCGAATTTAGTGTGAAAATTTTTTTCAAAGGGGGAGCAGCGATGTTATGGATTATTTTAAACAAAGCAGAAATTTGATTATATTTAATAAGATTTTCGAAACTCAGAAAATTATATTTACTTTGTACTTTACAGTGATGATATAATCGAGATTTTTTATCATGAATTTTTATGGCCCTTTTATATAATGATTCAAGTGGTTTTAACTATGTTTTACACGCCTGAGACCAACTAGACATGCAATACAGAAAATGTGGAACAATCATAGTGTTAAGATAGGTATTTGAGGCCTCTGTATTTAATGAATTTCTAATATGTTTATAATTCATCAAATTAAATTTCACTTTATTACCAAGTTTTTTTATATGACTTTTAAAACCAAGGTTCGAATCAAGTATTAGACCTAAATATTTTATTTCATTTACATTTTTAATTTTTTGCTTGATTTTTACTTGAATTTCTAGAGTTTGTTGTAATTTATGTTTATTTGAAAATAACATTGAAACTGTTTTATCAACATTTAAAGTCAGACATGACATCTGCAACCATTCTGCAACTTTTTTCATCTCTTTTGATAATTTATCAGCAACCTCCAGCTCGTTTTTCACAAAAGTAAAGATAACCGTATCATCAGCGTACATAATCACATCAACGTCAGAGCACACTGTAGGGAGGTCATTTATATAGATGCTAAAAAGCAAGGGTCCCAAAATAGACCCTTGCGGCACTCCCATCGAGGTGGCTCTGAACGCAGATTGGATGTTATTTACTCGTACACACTGTTTTCGGTCACTCAAATAAGATCTTATCCATTTTTGGGTGTGCTCAGAGAGACTATATTGATTTAATTTACTGTAGAGTATTTGATAATTGACTGTGTCAAAAGCTTTACATAGATCAAGGAAGACCGCTTCCACCACCCTTCCCTGATCCACATATGCCCTGACAGTTTCCAGGAAGTAGCAACAGGCAGAGTCTGTTGAATACTTCCGTCTGAAACCAAATTGCATCGGATTTAAGAGCTCTTGTGAGTCAAAGTGGAAAATAAGTTGCTCCGCCACCGTCTTCTCGAGCACTTTTGATACTGCTGGAAGGATGCTTATTGGACGATAATTGTTCATTTCTTGTTTGTCACCAAACTTAAATATAGGGGTGACAATCGCAGGTTTTAGAGCTGCTGGGAAAATCCCCTCACTAATTGATTGATTTATTATTGTTGTCAACGGATCAGAGAAGATGTCCCTATATTGTTTAAGAAAAGAAGTATCAAGTCCATAAATATCTTTTGCTTTGCTGCTATTTAGCGCAGCAATTATTTTTTCGACTTTAGTTGTAGTTATTGGACTAAGGTTAAAATCTGATTTGCCACTGATTATGAAAGGGGGATGAACATTTTGAAAATTCTGAGCCAGTTTTTGGACAATGTTTAAAAAATATTCATTAAAATTGGTTGCTATTGCAAAGGAGTCATCAATAAATTTTCCAATAATTTTGAGATAGATATTCTCACACTTTGTCTTTTCTTTTCCAATCAATTTATCAATAGTTTTCCATATTATTCTACTATTACCTTGTGCGTTTCTAATAATTTCTAGGAAAAAACTAGCTTTGGCCTTTCTAAGCTCAGCTATAACTTTATTTCTTTGACTTGTAAAGGCGAATCGATCCGTTGTTAGGCTTTTAGAACGCGTTTCATCCGCTTCTGATTTCTTATTGGAATGAGTTTCTTCCTGTTTTATTCCTGTCTTATTCTTCTCCTTCCCTTTTCTTTCTTTCTTCACTCTATCGTCTCCCTTCCCGTGTTTTGTCCTCTGACATGCAGCTATGAGTCGTCAGGCGAAGTTTTGCCCCACACCCCGCGGCTCACTCATTTCCCCACCGTGTCGGGCTCTCCAGCTAGTCTGGCCAACTCCATGCAGAGTTTTGGCCTGTCGACCCCCCGCCGTCGCCGACACACACCCTCCGACATGTAACGACTGAATTCTTCTTTTCCATTACTGTCTTCTCCCGCCTGTGCAGGTATCGCCCTTGATAATTCATCTAAACTTTCCTGATCTCTTCCTGTCAACACCTTCATACAGTTCACGGTCATTTAGAGTACCTCCATAAGCTTCATTTTGTTGTCCTACTGGGTGCCCTCTCTTATTGTGTCAAGAATTTTGCTTCCTGATGCCCCACTGAACTAAGGAAAATGAGATTAGGCACTGCCTCAAGTGGTTTCTCCCCTGTATAAAATGACAGCGTTTCATCAGTTTAACCCTGTTTTTTGGAGTCCATGTCATATGGGTTAGTAGTCTACCTCCTTTGTTTATGGTTACATCTGGGATACATCTGGGGATTATTGTACATTTTAAGCATTTTATAACCATAGTTGCAGGACGTAGAATTAGTTTGCCCTTAGTTCTGTCTTCAAGTGAGCATGGAACTTTGTCATGGCAACTTTTAAAACTTCTTAATGGCTGCTTGTTTCTTGCCCCGCCTCATGGCTTTTCTTGTCATCAGCGTACATCTGTCCCTTGTGTCCACTACAGCAGATGCTCATGTATCAAAAAGGCGCAAGTCACATGAAACATAGGGAAAGAGCAGCCCGGCACCTTTCTCTGTTTATCCATATTTATTAATACTGATTACCTCCCAATTGCACTTGACTTGCTGCTTGTGTCTCCTGCAGATACGAAGAGTCTTCACCAGAAGAGGCGTCATCGAAAGAGGAAATGACAGAATCTGATAAAGACAAATAAAAATGCGAATTGAGCCCTTATTCATGTCCTACATTTGTTTGTCATAGTGATGTGGTCACGCGGCAAACCATCATGTTCGGAGTCTGCTCACGGCAGTCACGTATTCTGTACTTTCGAACTTTATTTTAATGATGTACGACAGCTTTCTCAGTGCCTGTGTATTCTCTTTGTTCCTTTTGTTCATTTCATTGCCTTCAACGTTCATATTTAAACAATTGATTGGTAATTTCCTTTCAAAGTATTTTTTATTTTATTTTCTCTTTTTTTTTTTTTTTTTTTCTCCCTTAATTATTATAATACAGTGTTTGAACTGGATAGAATTTGTGTCTGAATGTAATGTGTCAAGATGCTATACAGATTTATTAAAAATCTGATGTCACAAGTCCGGTACCTATTCCTGTGTAGCTGATTTCTGTTGTTGGTTTTACTCTAGGATCTCGTAAGAGGTTCCATTGTAAAACACAAGTAATTGTCCATTTTACATTACATGAAAGGACAGACACGTTCTGGATGAAATATTTTTGCTTTATGCAAAAGTGGGACCAAATATCTCCCTGTCAAGTGATGATGGTGTTTACATGTTGTTGTTTTTTTTTCTTGTTTTTTTTTTCCTGGATGTAGTTGAAGGGTTTTGAGTTTAGTTTTATATACCATATTGTGTCCTGATCATATTTGTTTGTACACATCATGCTTAGCTTGGTAACCATCATTTTACAGTCTCCTCTTGTGTAATCTTTCTTTTCTCAATGTAAAAGTGTAAAAGTTTAAGCTTATGTAAGGAGCATTTCTTCCTCGGTTAAACTTATTTGCATTAAACTGTGGTGTTTACCACTGTAGAAAAGCATATTCCCAGTGTGTGCTTGACTGTACTCACTTTCCAGTGTGAAAATAATGATCATAGCTTGGCACGTTTATGTGTGTTATGTATTATGATGTTTATAGGCCAATGCAAACATGATGGTTTGAACGCAAGAGAGAACAAAGGTAGGGTTTGTGTTTTATCTGTTGTGTTAAGAATTGTGTACTCTTTTTGATCCATTGAGTAAACAGCACTCATGCAGTACTTGTATTGATAAACTAGCCTAGAATTTCATGCACTTTTCCAACTAATACAAAACTAACTTCACTGATTTAAAAAAAAAAAAAAAAAAAAAATTGATCGATAGATAAACAGCATGAAATTAAAGAATCAACTTTATGTATATATAGTATATATTGTATACAACTATATGTATATATTATATAATAGAATAAACCTGAACTGTGCACGTGCGGTTTGTAGTTATGTTAATGCTTTGTCCAGAGTCACGGTCACAAATAAAACACGTCGTTATTAAACAATAAATCTAATATTTTCCCCTTAAAGCTGCTCTATTCTTTAAAATGACACAGGTTTAGCACACCAACATTTTTCCTTAGTTGCCTGTGATCACTGAGATATATCACTGACAGGAGGTGTTCTGGATGTGATTTACCAACCTTTTTACTCACAGTGGATATGTACAGGACTTGGAGAGTGGAAAAGGGTGCACCGATGATTCTCTTAGCAGTCTGGACTATCTGCTGTATTCTTCTGAGGTCTGATTTGGTAGCCGAGCCAAAACAGAGAATTATAGAGGTGCGGAGGACAGACTCTATAACTGCAGAAACAACACTTGTGGCAAGTTAAACTTCCTCAGTTTGGCAAAGAAAAAGCAACCCCTTTCTGGGCTGTTTTCCATAACTGAACCTATATGAGTGTCTCATTTTAGGTCCTGAGAAATGGCAGTGTCCAGAAACCTGAATGTCACCATTGTTACAGCATTGCTGTTCATGATGGTAAGTGGAGAGATGGGGTGTTTCTCCCAAAGTCTATGAATTTACCTCAGAAAAAGAATGTGATGTGACACACTGCTTGATCCAGAGGAGAATGTAATTTCTGACGAGTAAATATTTTTTTACTGACATTAGTTAATGTGTTGTTTCATAAACTGGTACACATTTTACTAGTTGTCCTTTTCTCAATCTGTATTGCCAGACAAAAATGTGTGAAATCAAGTAAAACAAATGAAAGGCAACTTTTCTTTGCATCTAAATGTTGTATAACGTGAGAATGTGTTTACAGTATGTTCTATAATATAAAACACAATAGGATATAAAAGTATTGTGAGTTTTATATCCTAGAATGCATTTTAGCATGGTGGCTCAAGGATTGTTTTTTTTTTGTTTTGTTGTCCATTTCTAATCAATATTGTTCTGACACGGAATTTTTCTAGTTAACCCTTTACTTTTTTCCTCCCTGTTAGGAAACTAGTGTTTCATCGCCTGCCATTTTACACAGACTTCACCGTCACAAAACTCGCCAGTCTGATCATTAGCCAGAGGTTAAAGCAAAAAAGACTTCAAATAACTACGTACAACTTGAATCTCGAACAATAATCTTAGGCTAGTACTGTATATCTAGGCCCAAGACAAACATCCTCCCACTGGAGACAGGAACTAACAATTGGAATTTGCATTGATCAAGTCCTACATGTGGGGAGTTTACACCTTTTGGGGACATATGCTAATTTGCATGAAAGACACTGGAAAGAGACACACCCACTACAGTAAGCAACATATCTGTAAACTCTTGGGATATGTATTACCTTTTAATCTGCTTCTTTGTACATGTTGCACTGAGACATTAGTGATTAGCGATACCAGAAATAACTGTGAATATGTCAAGTCACTTTTGTTTATATAGCCTTTTATATTAACACAGGCTGTGTCAAAGCAGCTTTACGGTGTTAAACAGGAAAATAGTGTGTCGATAATGCAGGAGGAATATAGTAGTTTTTTTTGTTGGTTCAGTGATGTCATCGTCCAGCTCAGTGCAGTTTTCTTCCAGTAGTTCTCATTCCCAATCAAGTCAACAATATTGCCAGAAATTAAGTGTCCCCAACTAAGCAAGCCGAAGGTGACCGTGGCAAAGAACCACAACTCCATCGGTGACAGAAATGGAGAAACAAACTTTGAGAGAAATCAGGCTCAGTTGGAGAGCCAGTTGTCCTCTGGCCAGGCGAAACCAGCATGATGTGGTTTAATTCCAGGCTGTAACACAAATCAGAATTGTGGAGAGGACTCGTCAGGTTTCCGTGTTATGGGAAGCATTCCCGGTTCCGGTTGACCTAATTCATGCAGCCAAACAATCCTTTAACGGATTTGAATGATAGAAATGTGATACTGTGTTCTGTGTAAGCCAGGTTAAAGAGATGGGTCTATAATCTAGTGCGTCTGCCTCCTGAACAACACTATGTAGATTATTGCTAGAGTTTGAGTGTTAAATAGGAAGAGGATCCTCCTGCAGTTGATTTTGATATTTTAGGTACTTTCAAATGGCCAGAGTTTCGCAGTTGATGTGAAGGACTATAATGCAGTAAGAGCTTGATCCAGGCTGTTGAAACAGATTCCTTGATCCTTTGCCCACCACTTCATTATTGCCAGCTCAACCAGTGAAAGAAGTCACCGCCAGTGGAATGTAAATATCACTTATCCAAACCTTTTCTGGAGCCCCTGGCACTGTTTTTCTATTTTCAGTATATGATTTTCTATTTTACATTAGATGTTATATAGCTGATGTCAGTTGCTAACAAATTATCTCTCTATTTATTTGTTCAATGCATAAAAGGGTTCTTCACCTTGTTAGTTTCAACTTGAGAACATAACTTAATCACTTGCAAACATAATCACTTGCATTTTATGCATTGTGTGAATTGTATTCCTTTTTCATTCATGGTATTCATTTGGTAGTTGTTGATTACTCTTGTCTAACTTATTAATAAAATGTATTTTGTGTCTTTCTTGTGTTGATAATACAGTAAGAGGTAATAGCCATCTTGAAAAATGGGAGTGAATACACTGTCTATTCAACTAGTGAGGCAAAGGCACAGCTGTAGAGAAGAGGAAGTTGCAGGTGGACCTTCAGCTCCCCTCATGAAAAGGGAAGTTGACACTTCTGATGGGCCTGCATGGAGACAGAGAATGGTTAATACAGGTCAAGGTAAAATCATGCTCACCTCAGATTTTCCTTAGGGTAGAGAGTTATTGGCAGGATTAGCCCCAAACAGCCTTCGCCATCCCTGTGACTTTTGTGCCTCTTGCCCCTGATGAATTGGTGAACATGAAAGAGTCGTGTGTGCCTTCAGGCCACCTTGTCACAATGTGAGTGACCAAACCAGTGACAGATCACTTGTCAGCTGATAGCTGCATGTGTTTAAAAACATACTGTTGTATTTCTGTGAAGTCCTGTCTTGATTCTAAAAAAATCAAATGCATTCAGCAGAGCTTGTACAGAAAAAGAAAAAAGAAAAAAAGAGAAAAATAGGAAAAATCACAGAAGGCCAGACTTGAACTTGAGGGGACAAGGCAAATGTTGTCCATGAGTTGTGATTATTATAAACGTGTATACACAGAACAGTGCTGGTAAAACATCTGTTGTAATGTATTGGCTAGGTGAAGTAATTATATTTGTGCTACTCTTAATATACACACTTTATATATCAGCTATTAGCTATTCACTCCAGAAAACTAAGGAAAACCAACAAGAATTTCTAGAGTATTTCATAAGGCCTGATGCAACATCAAAAACACTGAATCAAAATTGTTTTAATGATTTGAGTGAGGTGTTTGTTTCCCAGGACCTGCAGAAGACATTGCGTAATGAGATTCCTAAAAACATATAGAAAACCACACTGCACAAGAAAAAATTAAAAGTTTAATTAATCAGAATTAAACAATATTTCACCAAATTACCTGACTCTTCTGGCAAAATACTTGGCACCAAAATGGAGGGTCTTGCAAATCTTCTCTCTTCTAAAAGCCAGCTTGGCCTTTGTGGTCTATGAGCTGCTGTTGAATGTTGTTCTAACTCTCATGAGATCACACTGAGGTGAAAGATGTTTCTTATGTATGAAATCTCATCTTGTTCCCTGCGTTCAGCCCCGACAAAATGTTAAAAAACGTTTTTTAAATGGCAACGGTTATGCGTTGAACACCCTGTTCTGACCGCAAGAGTTGCAACTATGGCAGTTGAGAAGGCCATTCTTCGTGTTCTTTTTGAAGAATTTTCGGAGCCTGATGAAATCAGTATTTATTCGTGTTTAATACTGCAAATTACGCTTGATGTTAAAGTCACTGCCCTTGCCGTCCAGAAAAAAAAGAAAAAATAGAACATCCCAATCAAGTGAGGGGATTTGTGAAAATTATGGTTCCCTATCTGTCGTACACTCCGAGTTGTGTCGAGTAGTGTACGACACTAGGGGTCGTCCTTGAGAGCCCAAACACCTCTGACAGTATTGAGAAAGGCCAATGAAAATTGGGTGTGCAGATTTGCATAGCTGACCACGCCCCGGTCATCCGGGTATAAATAGGGCAGCGTGTGCATCTGCTCACTCGTTCTGTTCTTTGGAGCCGAATGCAGCGTCTCTGTGTGAGAAGCGGCAACATTCACCTCTCTCGTCGTTGGATCTACGGCACAGACAGCGGTCTCTCCCTCTCTGACACGGCTCGTGTTGTGAGAGTTCCCCTGGGTGCGTCGACGGCGATCTTCAGGAGAAGACTTTCCTCTAATTGAGCAAATTTTCTCTAAAAGAGCTCCACGGGCGGATTGTGTGTTTCACTATGCCTTTCCGTCCGTGTCCAACTGGTTGCGGATTCTACCTTTCCCCTAACGATCGGCACGATCGCTGTGTTCAGTGCTTGGGGCGTGAGCATGCTGAAGCAGCGTTCGCTGAGGGAGGTTGTCAGAACTGAGAGGACATGCCCTTGGGCACGCTCCGCTCACGAGCCGCGTTCTTTTCGAAGAAGCCGCGGCGCCATTCAACTGCTTCCCGCTGCGGTCCTTCTACTTCCGGGTACGAGGCCGCAGCGATGTGCGTTGAAGAAGAGCGGCAGGGTTTGAACGACGCTTTGCCGGGTACGTCCTCGCAAACCGTTTACCCTGTGTGTCCACCGATGGAGTCTCTGGACGATTTTGAAAGCTCGTCTCAGTATGGGCTGGATCTTTTGTTCGGGGCTCCTGCTGAGGAAAAGGCAGGGTCTGTAGCATCGGAGGGAGAGCCGTCAGAGGCTGACGTCACGGCTGAACTTACCGCTCCGGCGGGAGAGTCTCAGTCTGTGGCAGATGCCGAAATGGCCGCCGCACTAAAACGGGCAGCCAAGGAGATTGGGGTTGTGTGGGTTCCCCCGCCCAGCCCTGAGCCTTCAAGGCTGGATGACTGGTTCCTGGGCAGTGGACGTGACTCCAGGCCACGTTCCTCCCCGGTCCCGTTTTTCCCGGAAGTGCATGAGGAGTTAACGAAGTCGTGGAAAGCCCCTCTGTCGGCTCGTTCACGGCACGCTATCTCCCCGTCCCTCACCACCCTCGATGGCGGTCCAGCGAGGGGGTATACGGAGGTCCCCCAGGTGGAGAGAGCGATTGCGATGCACTTGTGCCCGCAAAACGCCGCCTCCTGGAGGGGCCGCCCGAGACTCCCGTCCAGGGCTTGTAAGTTTTCGTCTGCGCTTGTAGCGAAGGCTTATGCGGCCTCTGGGCAAGCTGCGTCCGCCTTACACGCTATGGCGATTTTGCAGGTCTATCAGGCTAAGGTTCTCAAAGACCTGCACGAGGGTGTTCCTGACCCAGAGCTGTTGCACGAGCTGCGCTCTGCGACCGACTATGCTCTTCGAGCTACGAAGGTTACGGCGCAAGCTCTGGGGAGGGTGATGTCCACTATGGTGGTCCAGGAGCGCCACCTATGGCTAAACCTGGCCGAGATGCGAGACGCCGAGAAAGCTCGCTTTCTTGACGCTCCCATTTCCCAGGCTGGTCTCTTCGGCGAAACCGTGGAAGAATTTGCCCAGCAGTTCTCCACGGTGAAGCAGCAGACGGAGGCCATTAAACACATCCTGCCTCCGCGTGCAGCGAGCGCTGGCCCAGCTCAGCTGACGCAGCAACCTCCGCCTGCCCCCCGCCGAGGAAGACCCCCTACGAGGGTGGCTCAGGGCCCGCAACCTGCCGGTCCTGCAGCCAGACCCGTCCAACGGTCCAGCACTCGTAGGAAGGTGGCACCGCCAGCCTGTCCTCAGGCCACTAAGAACCCACGTCAGGCTTCGAAGCGTTCCTGAGACGGGCAGCCCAGGGAAGGAGGATCATCTGACCTGTCCAGATCCACACTCGACGAGGGGACGAGCGCTGGATTCGGCTTCTACCCGGCTGTCTGCCACACGGCAGACGGCCACCACATGGTCAATAAAAGAGCAATTTCCTTCTTCTCTGGGCGCAATATACAGCACCTCCGACCCTCTACTCGACGGTCGGATGCTGTTTCCATTATCAGAAACATACGGTCGCACAACACCTGTGCCCCCGTATGCTCTGAAACAACGAGCTCGTTCAGACGATCTCCCCTCTTGGGCGGATCTTCTGCACAGCTCTCACGGATCGGACTCCCTGGGCAGAGCAGCCAGTGTGGTTCGGGGCTTCTCACCTCCGGCCACACACTGCTTTCCCAGCGACGATACCCCCACCCTTGGTACACCGAATGTAACTCCTCTGAGACCCTTAGCGGAGAACTTTTCGGATTGGTTAAATCTCCCCAATCCTTCCCGCTGGCTCCTCAGGACCATTCGGCTCGGCTATGCCATCCAGTTTGCACGGCGTCCGCCCAAGTTCCGTGGTGTTCTCACTACGTCGGTCCAGGGCCCCAACACCGCGGTTCTTCGGGCGGAGATCGCAGTCCTTCTGGCGAAGGGTGCGATAGAAACTGTCCCCTCAGCCGAGATGAAGGAAGGGTTCTACAGCCCCTACTTCATTGTACCCAAGAAGGGTGGTGGTCTCAGACCAATCTTGGCCCTGCTCAAGCTCCCGTTCAAGATGTTAACCCTCAAGCACATTCTCACGTGTGTCAGAGTTCAAGATTGGTTTGTGGCCATAGACCTGAAGGACGCGTACTTTCATGTCTCAATCCTCCCAAGACACAGGCCGTTCTTGCGGTTTGCCTTCGAAGGACGGGCATATCAGTACAAGGTTCTCCCCTTCGGCCTCTCCCTGTCGCCCCGGGTCTTTACGAAGGTAGCGGAGGCCGCCCTTTCCCCCCTCAGGGAAATGGGCATACGCATTCTCAATTATCTCGACGACTGGCTGATCCTAGCTCACTCGTGGGATTTGGTTTGCGTACACAGGGACATGGTTCTCAACCATTTGGCTCAGTTGGGGCTTCGGGTCAACTGGGAAAAGAGCAAACTCTCCCCGGCACAGAGGATCTCTTTTCTCGGTGTAGAGCTGGACTCGGTCAGTATGTCTGCGCGTCTCTCCCCGGAGCGTGCACAGTCAGTTCTGAGGTGTGTGGCAACACTCAGATGCGGGTCAGCGGTCCCCCTAAAACAGGTTCAGAGGCTCCTAGGGCACATGACATCCTCAGCCGCGGTCACGCCACTGGGTTTGATGCACATGAGACCGCTGCAGCACTGGCTTCATACTCGAGTCCCCAGGTGGGCGTGGCATCGAGGCACATTTCGAGTAAACATCACACCATCGTGTCGCCAGACACTCAGCCCTTGGACAGACATTATGTTCCTACGGTCAGGAGTTCCCCTGGAACAGGTGTCCAGACGCATCGTTGTCACCCCAGATGCTTCCAAGACAGGCTGGGGTGCCACCTGCAACGGGCAGGCAGCTTCCGGGGTCTGGACAGGCCCCCGACTGTTTTGGCACATAAATTGTCTGGAGTTGTTGGCAGTGCTCCTGGCCCTGAGGAGGTTCCGACCTATGATTCAGGGCAAGCACGTGTTGGTCAGGTCCGACAACACTGCGACTGTGGCCTACATCAACCACCAGGGCGGTGTACGCTCCTTTCGCATGTCACAACTAGCCCGCCACCTGTTGCTCTGGAGTCAACACAGACTCAAGTCTCTACGAGCCACTCACATTCCGGGCGAAGCCAATCGTATGGCCGATTCCCTGTCACGACAGGTTTCGCTCGGAGGCGAGTGGAGGCTCCACCCCCAGTCGGTCCAACTGATTTGGGATCGATTCGGCCAGGCACAAGTAGACCTCTTTGCCTCACCGGAATCCACCCACTGCCAGTTATGGTACGGGCTAACCGAGGCCCCCCTCGGTATAGACGCACTGGCACACAGTTGGCCGAGGGGCCGGCTCAAGTATGCGTTTCCCCCAGTGAGCCTCATCGCACAAACCTTGTGCAAAGTCAGGGAGGACAAGGAACAGATTCTCTTGGTAGCCCCCTTCTGGCCCAACAGAACCTGGTTCTCGGACCTGGTGCTCCTGGCATCAGCCCCTCCCTGGCGCATTCCTCTGAGGAAGGACCTCCTTTCTCAGGGGAAGGGCACAATTTGGCACCCGCGCCCCGATCTTTGGAACCTCCACCTTTGGTCCCTGGACGCGACCAGGAGGACTTCAGAGACCTTTCACCTTCAGTGGTAAACACACTTCTACAGGCAAGAGCCCCCTCTACCAGACGGCTGTATGACCTAAAATGGCGCATCTTTGTTAACTGGTGTTCTTCTCACGGGAAGGACCCACGGAGCTGTGGCATCAAATCAGTGTTATCCTTCCTTCAAGAAGGCCTGGACAGGCACCTGTCTGCCTCAACACTCAAGGTTCATGTCGCAGCTATAGCAGCTAACCATGACTTGGTGGGGGGCAGATCGGTGGGGAAACACGATTTGATAATCAGGTTTCTTAGAGGAGCCCGGAGGCTGAACCCTCCTCGGTCGCATCTCATCCCCTCTTGGGATCTTGCTGTGGTTCTCCAAGGTCTACAACAAGATCCATTCGAGCCCCTTCAGTCAGTCGAACTCGATGCTCTCTCCTTCAAGACGGCTCTTTTGACTGCGCTCACTTCCATCAAAAGAGTGGGAGACCTCCAAGCCCTCTCCGTGAACAGTTCGTGCCTGGAATTCGGACCAGCGGATTCTCACGTTGTCTTGAGACCCCGGCCTGGATATGTGCCCAAGGTCCCCACCACTCCTTTCAGAGATCAGGTAGTGACCTTGCAAGCTCTCTCTTCCCAGGAAGATGACCCCAACCTGACCTTGTTATGCCCAGTCCGTGCCCTGCGCATCTACATGGAACGAACGCAGCCCTTCAGACGTTCGGAGCAGCTCTTTGTTTGTTACGGAGGACAGCAGAAGGGGAAAGCTGTCTCCAAGCAGAGGATCTCCCATTGGCTGGTAAACGCGATCCGTATGGCCTACCTGGCCAGAGGCCTACCCTGCTCTCTGGAGGTAAGAGCCCACTCAACCAGGGGCATCGCTGCCTCAGCAGCCCTGGCGAATGGGGCCTCATTAACAGACATCTGTAGAGCTGCGGGTTGGGCTACACCTAACACATTTGCCAGATTTTATAATTTGCGCACGGAACCAGTGTCAGCTAGAGTCTTGATTGCTAACTCTTGACTCAGCACACTGGTTGGTGTAGAGCTTGCATAAAGCGCTTCCCCTAATGGTGATTACGCTTCTGAGTTTCAGTAGGTTTCCTGATGCGAACCCTGGACACCATCTCCATCTTTGGCACTTCTGCACATGGCGGAGTTTAGCGGAGAAACTCGCTATGGAATCCCTTCACAAGGTATGACTACCCTTATTTTGATTGGATTGTGCCCCATATGTAGTGGCCCCTTATGTGGCCCCATATGTGTATTTCCACCTATAACTCTTGTGGTGCGGTGTTTTCCCCTGAGAACAGGTTCTCTAGGATCTGAGTCTGGCTGTCTTCCCGGGTGTGAGACCCACCTCAGGTCCCATGTCTAACTATTTCACTTAAACCCCCCCTGTCGGGCAGGTTGTGAACTCCGTAATGTCTTTCCTTCGGGAGCAGGCATTTTCCCAACGATCTCAAGACACTCAGCCGCCCTTGAGGGAGGCCCGGCTGCAGGACCCCGCTGTACAGGTCAGTCCTTGGACGTTGGATGGTCACGGAGGAGGTGAGCTGCACTTACGTTACACGTTGCCCTGTTACTTCTGCACTTGTCTCTCGTGACGCGGTCAGACATGTGGCGTGTTTTTACGGGGACCCCTAGTGTCGTACACTACTCGACACAACTCGGAGTGTACGACAGATAGGGAACGTCTCGGTTACGTATGGTAACCCTCGTTCCCTGATGGAGGGAACGGAGACATTGTGTCTCCCATGCCACATCTCTGGTCCGCCTCTGAGTGAGCTGAGACGCTCGGCTCCTCGGAATCAGAACGAGTGAGCAGATGCACACGCTGCCCTATTTATACCCGGATGTCCGGGGCGTGGTCAGCTATGCAAATCTGCACACCCAATTTTCATTGGCCTTTCTCAATACTGTCAGAGGTGTTTGGGCTCTCAAGGGCGACCCCTAGTGTCGTACACTACTCAACACAACGTCTCCGTTCCCTCCATCAGGGAACGAGGGTTACCATACGTAACCGAGACGTTCATGCAGTTTCATGAAAAAAGCTGAGCCATATTAAAAATGTTTCACATGCATGAAAGGAATGTTATTTACAATGCAGAAAGACACTTCTTGATGTCTT